>JAKSZP010013685.1:0-59764 GCA_022478985.1 Massospora cicadina
ATCAATGCTAATAGTATGGAAGGGTTTGTAAGGTGGAACCACTGGACGTTGAGATCAGGGATTAAGCCCAGCTTGAATTTTACATACCAGGCAGGACTCTAATATATCTTAAATTGAGACAAGCATTCCTTCCCAGTAGCATTAAGCCTTGAGCCACTAGTATGTTTTCCAAATTCCCATGGGTGACTTGCCAATGTCCCTCCAAAATGACATCAGTTTATGCCAAAGGTCATACATAAAGCAACCATCTTTGGGACATGAGTTTGTACAGCTGGCCATTTTTTACTTGAAGATTTGCCAATCTTTTTGCTAATTCTTTTTAAAAGGTTAGGTATTTGGCTTTTTATAGTTTTGATTGAGTTAGGAGGTCGTAGAGTTGATCCTCTTTAGGGTCAATAAAGTAATATGGGAAGCCAGGATAGGCAATCCGCGTTTTGGTGTATCAGCTCTGGTCAATGAATAGTAGAGAAAAATCATAACTTTGAAGTTTTAACGCCCATCGGGCTAACATCCCATTGGGGTCCTTCATTTGCTGTAACCATTGCAAGGAAGCATGATTGGCGATTATGGTGAGATTTTTCCCATATAAATAAAGTTGGAAATGCTTAATAGCCAGTAGTACTACCAAGCATTTGCATTACATAATGCTATAGTTGCATTCAGCTCTGGTTAGAATTTTGCTATAGTAGGCAATAGTATGTCTACTAAGTTTTCGTTGTGCTGAAATAGTATGGTTTTGGTGGCTATATTTCTATCATTGGTAAAGAGGAGAAAAGGTTTGTTAAATTTAGGATCTATAAGTACTGGATAGTGGGAGAGAGAGATATGTAGCATGTCAAAGGCCTGCTGTTGTTCTTCTTTCCACTGGAATGGTATCCCTTTCTTCAGTAATTATATTAAAGGATCAGAGGTGTCTGCAAAGTGAGGAATAAACTGGCGATAATTTCCCACCTTCATCAAAAACTTGTACATTTCATAGGGATTTAGGGGGGATATTTTGAAAAAAGCTAGGACCTTGTTGTCCTCAGGATATCCCAGCTTTCCTTACCTTATGGCCTAAAAAATCTATTTCATTCTAAAAAGAAGAAGCATTTTGACGGCTTTAATTTTAACAAAGCTTGCCATAGCCGCTGTAAAACTTTCCAGAGATGATCTATGTGTTTGGTAAATTTCTTCAAAAAATTTAATACTGTCAAGATAAACTAACACACAAGAACGTTTTAAATCACCTAACAGACCGTCCAAGGCGCGTTGGAATGTAGCAGGGGCTTTACATAACCCCTGCGGCATTTTAGTGAGCTTTAACAATCCTTCACTTGAGATGAGGGCGCATTTTTCCCAATCCTCCTGCAATAAATTGATTTTCCAGTATCAGCTGGTAAGATCCATAACCAAAAAAATAGTAAGAACCTGACACTAAGTGTAAGGAGTCATCTATACGTGACAATTGATAGCTATCTTTTCTTGTGATTAAATTGAGACGGCGATAATCCATGACAACATGGTGGCCACCATCCTTTTTCTAAATTAATAAGAGTGGGGAAGCCCACGGGCTTTTAAAAGGCATGAGTAACCTGCTTCCAACAGTTGCTGTAGCTCTAGGGTAACTTAGGCTTCCTTGACTTTAGATTTTCTGTATGTCCAAGATTTGAATGAAGGGTGAACCTCAGTCTCAATTTTATGAATTACCCCGGACATTTTTCCATGATCAATTGTTCCAAAATAAAAAATATCACAATACTCCACAAGGAGGTCTTTGACATTCTGGCGTTCATTAAGGGTGAGATTGTCTATAAATTTACTTTCAACCAGAGCTATGATGGGTAGGGGATCAAACCCTAAATCTTGTAAAGAGCCAAAAAAAACTCACGTCAGCGATATTTTTAATGGGGCATAGTTTAATGTAAGCAATAGGGGCATGACAAGGGCTTGGAAGGTTTAATCCGTTAGATTCTCCAATAAGATAGATATAAATTTCTCATAAGCAGGATCCAAAATCCCCAGACAGGTCAACGCTTCTTTGATAGAAGGGTTTGGGTGTCCACTTATCTCCAAAGCTTGATTAGGAGGGTGAAGATCTTGATCCCCATATACACGATGACTTGGGAGCCAGAGGGTATTGTAATTGGATGGGTGCATGCAGAGGAATCTCATCTTTTTGCGTCTACTGCCTCAGGGAGCAACTTGGTTTTTTTCCTCCCAAGACCTGATAATCTACTTTACAAATGGAGGATAAATAATCAAGGAGGCATGTTCATTTTTTGGGCTTTTACTTTCGAATGTGAGGTCAAATATTAATGGGATCTGATATCCTGATAGCAAGAAGTATTTTTCCATATGGTTGGTAATACAGTTAAACTCCCACATCAGTTGGACCCCTATAAGCGACTTGTAGTTATCATTTTCTGATGTGATAACGGGGGAAGTAATTAGGTTTTCCTAAAATCAGAAGGACAAGGCAGAATAAGACCCAATCGCCTTAGTAGACTGACTACCTGCTGTTCCATACTCAGCTTCATGAATCAAGTCTGAGGCCAGTTTTTATCTTCTGGGTAAGTTAGGAAGATATAACAAACCTAGCGAACCAGTATCAATTATTTCCAGGACTTTGACCCTGTTGTTGGGATTTTTGCCCATATTCCCAGCCTGCTAGATTACCTAGTATCGCTAGGGGAAAATTCCCTAAGGTGAAGTGAATCAGAAATTGGTTGGCCCGAGTTTTGGAGTAACTACGTTTGGGGGATTTTGGGATATTTTCCTGGTCATATCTGTCAGGGATTGATCCGGATGAATACTTAAGATCTCATTAGCGGAGTTGCTGATGAAATAGGGGCATCTGATAGTGATTAACTATCAGGTGTACCAATTAGGATTGGTCGGGTTTCATCACTGACTGATTGGGAATGAATAGTAAGTTTCAAGGCGAGTGATGCCACCTGCAACTAGCAAATTGATCAGTTGGTGAGTGACCTGCCTTAATGGGTAATAAGTCCCATTACCTAAGCAGGTCGCTAGCCAAATATGGTTGGTTCGCTTGGATTGAGAGAAAGATGTTAGGGACACATTTTCTGACTCTTTCCATTTGAGGTCTCAAGGATGTTTAATGACGAAATCCTAGCCAGGATGAGGAAGACCATCGTTGCTGAGATGAGGATGGGTGATTCAATGGCAACAGCTGCCGTTTCATCAAAGAGGTGTCAACCAAGGGTTGGACAGCTTAATTCCCCACTATATATATTCCCTAGGACTACTATAATAAAAAAACCAGTGTTTACAGTATTTACAAGTATTTACATTATCAATTTGGTATATAGTAAAACTATCAGCTTCTATTGTGTTGTTCTGTCTCAAGGATATTACTGCAGAGGGCAATAATTGGAAGACTTTTGGAGAGAAGAGTAAAGATCCAAGCGTGGATCTAGAGAAGAAGGAGCCACAATAAGGGATAGCTGCCAACTGTGTGTTGAGCTGAAGAGACTGTCACCAGGGTATCTCAGCGAAGATTGGGTGGACAAGAGCATAGGGAACAAATCCCTACAAGTATGACATCACGAGTATATAATCAGGAATACTGGTTAAGCGTTGGGCCAAAATATAATTCATACTCAACTATGGATAATAGTCTCCATACTATTATCAATTAATAATAAATTCTATACAAAGTTATGAAGTGCATGAGGAAACTGAACCTGTGCAGTAAAAATATTACTGGGTTGCTTGCCAATAACAACAACCAAAGTAAATTTTTACACCTGTGAACAACTACCTCTAACCAAACCACTAAAGATCCAAACTGGGGAGTAACAGTTAGTAGACTGTTGTTAGGGATTTGCAGTGAAGCAAATGTGGGATTTTACATTGGCCACGCTCAATTCTGTACAAAACTTTTGAAGGTTTTCTCTGCCAGCGCTTGGCTTTCCATAGAGGAACTGACCTCCAGGATTTGCTGGGTTAACTACCCAATATATAAACAACAAAGCTGAAGATCTTTATTTCCTTAAATAGAAAGGGGTACATTGACTTCTGAAGGGGCAGCTAACACAAAACATCCCAAGGTGCTGGGAATAGAACTACTTCTAGAACAAGGTTCTTGAGGTACTTGAGTGTCATCAGCATAGGTATCCTACTGCCCTATAAAAACTGATCTTTTTCCGACCTACATAGTAAGATGTGACAAGTGTTTACGATATAGTTGTTTCTTTTGCAAAAAGTGCAGTATAATTTGGGGGTAGGCGACTTGGGGTTGAGGCTTGTTATTATTACTAAAACGAGTGGGCCTAGTAGGTTTAAGTAGGTTTTCTAGAATCTTAAAAATTGCTTGTTTAATATGGAGGAAAGACGTCCAGTTATACTTCACCGCTTTAAGATAAATTAGAATGGTAGACATATCTCTAAACGCCAAAAATAAATCAGTGATAGTGTCAAGTAAAACGTTTTTGCGACCAATGTCTGAGCTTCAAGGTAAAAATGATGAGCAAACTTAGAGGCAGTTTTTCTCTGATTAAGGCTTATACCCATAAAAGTTTGATTTTAGTTGGATATAGTTAAGTCACTCCCAAATTCCTGAAGCAAGGAAGTCTTATCATACCAAGTCTGGCAAAGCATTAGATGAGGTACCATAATGTCTTGAGCTATGTGACTAAGACAGTTAGTTTGGTGTTTAAATTCATTGGGTGTCAATTGCTTCCTCCATAGCACTTTAATAACAAATTAAAAAGAGAAGATGCTCCCTTTGCCTGGGACGTACTTCTCTTTGAATGACGGTTTGAACGTGCAACTGGTGGGTTAATGGCCAAACAATGTGGACTGACACTGGGAGGACGTTTCCAAAACGAGGAACTGAAATTGCTGGGAATTTTTAAGGTTGGAAAGCGCCCACTTTAATTTTTAAGGCGTTGATATCTTCAATCAATGAATATACTTGATCATGGGTGGCACAAAGGGCTGATTTTGTGGCAAAGAGAGGGGTTAACTGCTGAATTTTTAACCTCAGTAGTCACATCACAAAGCTTAAGTTGTTGTTGCTTAAAGGCGAGAATATTTTGCTCCATCCCACGCATAATAGCGGGTGATTTGGCCAAGAGTTTAAGACGTTCCAGATCTGAAAAGGGATCTGACGCCAAATCATTCATAATAATAGTAGTTGCACTGAAAACTCAGGGTAAACCTGGCAGGGAGTACCAGTTTTGTCAGGACCAAGTAGTTTAGACCACTTGTCCCTTTTACATCATAGGCCAGGAAACCTGAAGTTCCTGGGTTCTGGATTTATGTTTGTGCTTTCCTTAGCCAGAAAGTCTTTACTCAGGTTTGTGTCCCTGGAGTTGTATATCCTAACTACTAGATTTACATAAATTAATAGAGTAGGCCAATTCAACTTAAAATGACAAAAAGAGTGTAATCTTTATTTGCTTAGAATCAAAACTATAAGGGAGATCAGGGGGCATGTTCCATCTCCAAGTGGTCAAAGCTAAGATATATAATTGTTACAAAACAGGGAATCTGCAGAAGGCTTGGTCATCTCAGTCAAATACGATTTGCTTGCCGCATGGATTGGGTTTGAACCCCAATAATAGGGGTTTTGGGCGAGTAATATTTTACTACATTAGTCAGGGATTGTCCCTGATATTAAGAGGGCTTAAAATTCGTTGGGTATTGATCCTGATAATGGTTTCAGCTATTTTGATGGCTTGGGTTTGATTACCATCATCTACCTCATCCAAATCTTTAATTCTAGTGAAAATCCGGCAATGTATATCTACTTATTCTAAAAAGCTTAGTTTTAGCTGTCCTTAACTTTTAATCAATTATCTGAAGTGAGGTGAATATAACTTACCAGTAATAATATACTTGAGTGAGGCTGAAATCATTTACAAAGAAGACTTGGCTAGCTAGTTGTTTTCATACCATTAGCATCTACTTTATTTCTTACACTTCAGGCAACAGAATCTGTGCAGTAAACTTTACTATAGAAATTTATATAAGTGCAAGAGGCCTTAAATTCCAGCAGTATAATCGCTAAAACCACAAATATCAAACAAACAACTCAAAAGGAAATTGATATCTGGAGAGAAACCTTTTTTTATTTAACTGAGGTAAGCTGACCAGGGGATGGACATTACCAAATATATTAAAACTAAGGAAATAACCAACAAATATAAAATCAGGCACTCCAGGGTACTCAAGTTACCCCTGTTGCCAGCGGGACTGCCAGGTATGGGGGGTTGGTGCACTACTCTGAGGGGGTTTCCCCTACTATGGAACAGGTGTGAAGGAAAGGGTCTTTGTGGAGGAACCAGAGTGGGAACCATGATTCTATGAGCGCTTTTTGCCTTGGTCTCATATATCCATAGAGCCACGCTTGGAAGTGCTCCAGTAAGTGGACATAGAATCTGTTAATAACCCCATGAATGGTTGGGACCGTGCCCTTGAACGCATCTAGTGCAATTGTGTGGATTGTCCACATTGCAATGGGTATTATTAGGGAATGGAGGGTAGATGGGATCGGTGACTCAATCTGGAGCATGAAGATGCTCTTTGATATCAAGAATTCTTGTTCGTTTTGTATCTTAAGCAGGCGTGCGACTTCCTGCCATATAGTTTTGGTTAGGGGCATGTTTCTATGCGGTGATGTAGGGATCCCTCCCCTCCACATACTGCACATGTTTTGTGGAGGGAGTTGGAATGGTCCGCCGTCCTATAGGTCCTTCTCAGACAGCGCCAGGCGTTTTCTCTTATTCTTGGCTGTAGGAGTGGGTGGTGAGTCATTTTCCACATTGCCTTCTGTGTGGTTAAATCATAGGGAATGTCCAACATATCTAGGTATTCTATCCTAGCTATGCTTGGGGTTGTTGCGAGCATATCTCTCTGGGGGTGGTTTTCTGGGTTTTTTAATTTGAATTGGGGGCTGGGTCGTCCCCTTCCCTGTATAGTACCCATGTTCTCTATGGTCCATCCCATACGGTGGATAGTTCAGAGGATATGTTTGAAGTGAGGGGAGGTTCCATGCGTACCCGTTGCAGTAGGGTGCTTGGCAAGGTATGAAAGTAGTCTGGGTGGACTATGTGGGTTGGTTAATTTGAGCGCCTGTGCAAAGTTAGTCCTTGCTGCTCTGGACCAATGTTGTTGTAGGAGGTCTGGAGCAAGGAATTGTTTTATCCAGGTCCTAGGATGTGATTGGCGTGGCTCTCAAAATCTATTAGTCCCATGCCTCCACTTGAGCGTGGGCCAAATAGTGTTTTCATCCGTATAGGAGGGTGAGAGCCAGGCCACAGCCAGCCCTGGATAAGCGCGCAGATTGCGGTTATAAAGGTAGGTGAGAAGGCTATCGCGTGGGCCTGGTACCACAGTATTGGGAGGATGAGTGAGTTAGCAACTGTAACTCGTCCTGTTAATCCTGGGGTTCTTCCCTTGAGGGAAGCGACGCGTTTGGATACCCGTTGTAACAGGTTACTTTCCATTGTCTCATTAGCATATCCCCCTGATTCTAGCCAAATTTTTGGAGAGAAACCTTTAAATGGGTAAAAGCTAACTTTAAGGGTATAGAAATAGATACCACTTCTCAAATAGAAGTTCTAGATTTTACATTATTGCTATAATATAAAATGATAAATTAGATATTGGTACTTCAATTTCACTTTGGATGAATAAATGAGGTTGTTAGATTAGAAATTAGGGTGAAATTAGACAGGTTAAACTAATGGTAATCCTTGGCTGAATAAGAATACTTTTAGCATTCCCAAAAATATAGAGATTATATAAATCACCTACAAGGTCAGATGGCTTAAATTATTGCAGAATTACAATAAGGTATTTATGCTGCCTCATTTCAAAACTCAATCCTTATAGGTAGGTTAACTTTAGGGATAAATATTAATGATAATGAAAAGGTGGATAGCTGGAATAAAATACATTACAAATAAGCCAAAACAACTGATATTTGTAACAGACGTGGCTCCCAAGGCCAGCCCGCCACCAGCCCTAAACCACCACCCCCATATGTGGCCATACCAACTCCAAATGGTCCTGTCCAAATAAATGGCCTTGCTGGGCATCTGGGTTGAGGTGCGGTGCACCGGCCTCTGTCACTTTGGGCCCCCAGGCTGAGGTGCATCCCCACTGCCTCTGTCACCTTGGGGTTACCCAGCCAAGGTTCAGCCAACTGGCCTCTGTCGCCTCAGGCCACTCTGGCTCCTTCCCCTCTCACCAGGGCAAAACCACTCTCAAAAGGATCCCAGCGCATCCACCCCCTTTCCTCTCCTCCTCATCGCACCACCATCTGCATCCCCAACCTCCTCACTTAAATAAATAAAATTAAATAAACAAGTTCAGCGAAAAGCGGCCTTTATTGGGAGTAGACTCAAAGTCAGAATAGAATTCCAAAGTGAGGTCCAATGGGTCTGACCTTGCTTTGAAATACTTCCTAAGAAGCTGAATGAATTGTGGTTAATGAGGGGCGCAAAAGCCTCCAGAATTGATAGCATCCAGGCAACTTGGCTGAGAAATGGAGGGGAATCTCAGAATGCACAACCAATTAAATAAAAAATTTATTTAATTTTATTCCATTATCGACCTGAATAGGAAAATCCTACTCTGAATAATGGAAAATGCAACTATTGACATTCATGAATCTCATAATTACCAACTTTATGAGATTCATGTACAATTGTCAATAGTTACAATATTAATCTAGATTTATAATATTAGTTAATTAACATAAGAGCATGGCTATCTGATTTTATTGGTTTAAGTTTCATATATAATCTTCTGGCTAATAGGAGTATCTAGCCTGTCACTGACAGTGTTTAAAGATGAAAATCCAACTTGTACCTCCAGAAAACTAGTCAGATGCTATAATGAACTATATCATTTCCCCCTAGCATAGGTTTATATTTCTACAGTCTATATAGTTATAAAAAAGTTAATGTGTCATTTATCCTTGTTAGAATATAGGCTTTTTGTTGGCTTGATGGTTCATTTTCACACCTAAATTACAATAATTATATGCAGAAAAATTGGTTTCTCAACTGCAGAATAAATATATTGTAGAGATTAACTGACACTTATAGTTTAATCTAAAATAAATAATTTAATGGAAAAGATTATATTTTGTATCAATTCTACTAGTCACTGTGGGGGTTAAGAAGTGAACCCTCTCAATATCTCAGTGCTTATTATTTGTATATGTTGAGGCTTGAAGTTCAGTTTAGGCTATGCATGTCTGTTTTAGGGATTATGGGGATTTGACCTATTGGAGCTCTTGAGACTTGCCTTGCTTTGATGGAATAGCTGTTGGAGGGCAATGGAGGGTGATGGAAGGTAGGATAAATCCATGAGGGAAGGTTTTAATATATTTTACCCAATCATGGATTAGGAAAATATTTGCACCTGGCTGGACCTCCTCCAACCCTATAAAAAGGGTTGGTCTTCGCGGTGTAGATTGAACTAGATCAGTTGTATGATGGGGTGGGACCTGCAAATGGCTCCCTTGATTCCGCCGATGATTTAAAGTAACCCTACTATATGAACTTGTAATATTTGCCCGAGTAGTATTAAACAATGTATTACCCCTATTTGAGGGGTTTCACCAATAATTGGCTGGGGCCTTTTGGCTGATTTTATTGTTATCTTTATTTAAAACGCTCTTCTCACAATATCTGACTTTCAATTGTTAGACATTACCTCCTTCAAGAGTGTTAGGGATGAATAAAGGCATAAGATTTAATCATGGACCTGGTTGATGGTAACTCCAGAAGCAAAGGATTTGATGTAGTATTCATTCCTCGCTTATATGTGACTACAAAAGGTCCCCCCAGATTGACCCAAGCTTCTCAATCGTAAGTAATCTAATTGTGGTAGTACAGTACCAAGTCTTATACTTAGTAGGACAGAAGTGGGGCCTGGCTCTCATTAGCAGCTTGAAATTCTTTATTGGCAGTCTTTTACAAGTTAGCCATAGCCTCAGACTATAATTGGATGATGTTCTGGACCAACTTCTCATGGCTTGTTCAGGGTCAGTCTTGTAAGAGAAGATATCTTTGGTTAGTAATGCTGGCACCCCATGTTCTTTCCCATATAACACATGGAGAGGGGACAACTTGAGGATGTGATGGTAGCTAATATGTTAAACTATGAGGGAACATGGTAAGTAAAGCTCCCAGTGGAGAAGTTCTGAATTAGCCATTTTGCAGAGTATTGAGACCATAATTCCGCTAACTCTTTCTACAGCACCATTTGTGGATAGGTTATATGGGGCTGAGAAGAGTTGTTGAGCTCCCATGGAGGTGGAGAGGAGATTTACCACTTGGAAGGTAAGCCTTTTTCCATTGTCACATAAAAGGACCTGGGGGAACCCATGCCAGGTGAAGATGTACTGGTGTAAGAAGGTGGTTGTGGCTTTATAAGCCTGAGCGGGGAGATCAACAGCTTCAACTCATTTGGTGAATTGATCAATTCTGGCCAAAATATAGTGATCGCCACCTGTATTCTGAGGGAGAGAATCTACACGTCCAAACTTATGGTGTGAAAAGTTGTTGGGGCGTCATAGGTTGATACTGATATTGGGTCTTGAAGCTGAATTGTTTTTTGGAGGTCAGGCAGGCTTCCAAGACTTCAGTCATGGTTTCCATGATGCCCTCCCAGTAGTACCGCTTTTTTACCCACTTGTAGGTTTTGCATACTCCGCCATGCCCCATGGAAGAGTGAGAATCAAAGATAACAGGTACTTGCTCTGACGTCCAGAGATAGGGCAACCAATTTACCTCTACTTTCTTATATAACTTTTGCTCTCCACCTTTGTGTTGTGGGAGTGCCTTTCTAACATCTTCTGTACTGGTTCATCTTCATCAGCCCATGCGTCAGGAGTCATCAGGAGGTCATGCAACTTCTTTGCTTTGCTATTGTCAAGGTGAAGGACAGGCAGCCGTGCCAACCTATCAACGTTCATATGGCACATCCCATCTCAATGCTCAATGGTCTATTTTAGTGTTGGAGCTTAAGAGCGCACCAAGCCAACCGCCCAGTGGGATCTTTCATATTTTGTAACCACTTTAAACAGGTATTGTTGGTAACCACTTTAAATGAAGTCTCATATAGAAAAGGGAGGTCATATTTGACAGCAAGAAGGACAGCCAGGGACTCCTTCTCAGTGATTCTGTAGTCGCGCTCAGCTTTTGAAAGCATTTTGTTGAAGTAGGACATAGGATGATTGACCCATTTTCATCAAACTAAGCTAAGATAGCTCCAACGGCGTAGTCAGAGGCATATGTGAACACGTGAAGGGCTTTCCATAGTCAGGGTGATGGAGGATTGGTCTTTGTTGCAGCAGCTCCTTCAGGGTCTCAAACGCGGCTTTTTTTCAGCACTCCAATGGAAAGGAGTGCTTTTAACCAAGAGGCGGACGAGGGGTTTGCTGAGCTGAACAAATTTTGGGATAATTTGATGGTAATAACTCATTAAGTTCAAATATAACTGGATGTCATGAAGGGCTTTGGGCGCTAGCATCTTAGGTATTGCTTCTTCTTTATCTTTTAGAGGCTGTATCCCATCTTGTGAGATGGCATGCCTGAAAAAATTAACTTCTTCTGGAAAAAAGTACAATTGGAGGGATTTAGTTTGATGTTAGATGCCCACAAGCATTGAAACACATTCTTTAGGTGTATGAGATACTCGTTGAACATCTAGAAGAAGGCTGTGATGTCATTGAGGTGGAAGATTACACAGTCCAGCTTAAGGTCCTGGATGATGTGATCCATCGCCCGCTGAAAATTAGCAAGCACATTACAACACCCTTGAGGTAGCTGAGTGGGTTGGAACAAACCTTGCTTCAGATATGGCGCACTTATCCTGATCCTGTGGAGAAAGGTCCATCTGCCAATACCTTCTAGCCAAGTCCATGGCAGAGAAGAATTTAGGTCCAAAGAGTTGGGCCAGAGTGTCATCAATGCGGGGGATAGGGTAACAATCCTTTTTTGGTAAGGCTGTTCAGTTCGCGGTAGTCCATCACTACCTAATGACCTTCATTTTTATTTTTTATCAATAGGAGAGGGAATGACCAAGGGCTTTGAGAAGGTACTAGAAACCCATCATCAAGCATTTGTTTGAGCTCCGTCCAAATCTGTAGTTCCTCAACCTTTAATTTTTAGTAGGGTTTAGAGAAAATGGGTAGAGCCTCCCCAATGTCAGTCATACAAGTCCAACCCTTCATGTGTCCATAGTCAGTATCAGATTTGGAGAAAATGTCGCTATAGGCCTTGAGCAGGGTGTGGACTTTATCCAGCTCAGCTGAGCTTTATTCATTGGAGATATGAACATAAGGTAGGATACATAAAGATTGTTGGAGGGTAATCCCATATCTGCCATAGATCCAATAAAGTGAACTTGCTTTATTTCCTCAAAGGGAATTAGCATGCCTCTTCCAATCTCCTGATGCTTTTTTACAGCCATATCTTTCTTGGTGAAATTCCCTAGCAGGAGGTTGATAGGGTGTTGATAGGTGGGGTATAGCACGTCTGGAAAAACTCTGGGCTCCAAAGGACTAACATTGCCAATGCCAATTAGATACAATAAGCAATTGGGAGGGATTTGTAGGGTAATATTAGTGTCAACTACCCTTTGTTCACCAGCCTTGATGACCACCTCTTCAGAAGCATAAAAAGGGATACCCTCCAGGGCGTCCACTGATTGAGGCAACAATTTTGTATGCCATCCTGCCATAGTGCAATGTAGGGATAAAGCAGAAGAGGGATACTCATCTGTGAAAGCATAATCCTTATTGTTAAGCTCCTCATTGGTCAAAATCAGGGAACCTCATAGTTAAGCATGGATAAATAACCCTGATTGAAGTTAAAAAATCCCTTCATACTCGACTATGAACTGATTACCAATGAGTAGATCATAGATATTGTTAGTTAGGGCCACCGCAGGAACTGACAAGATGAGATTCCCAAAATGAATGGGCAGAGAAGAGTACGCCCCAATGTTGCAGGTGATATTTGGGCCTGCAGTCCCAAATTCTTGAGTGTAGTCAAGGTTGGGGGTCATTTTAATTTTTAATGAGTTTGGTTGACACAACGTTCATTGGGGACCTAGTGTCAAGGATAGCCCTAACCTGCACTTCATTAACAATGACCTCCACTTTGGTTAGGGTTCCACCCAAGGTGGGGGAAATAGCGAGGACCTCCTTTATACAAAGAGCAGAGGCAAGTCGTCTGGCAGTCTCAGGATTTTTCTCCTGGATAGACTTCAGGGTATGAATACACTGGTTCATTCAGATCAAGGTAACAATAAGCTGGTCAGTGTAATGGTCAGGTTGAACCAATCATTACATTTTGACTCAAGATTCAGATTTCCAAATATCGAGTTAAAACGCTATTTTGGGGTTTTGAGGTTCATATGGGCTCAGCGCTAGGATATGCCCCTCCTGAGCTATTCTTTATGCACCTTGGGGTGCAAAGAAAAGTGCGGAGGGACTCCCTGGAAGAGCGACCTTAAAAGATCAGGCCCACACAATTCTGAACTCAGTTTAGAATTCTCTCTTTCTCATCTTCCTTCATCGCATGGGTCTCTCTAGTGGCCTCAGGGCCACTATTGCCTTGTCTCACCTGGAATCCTGCAGTGATTCTAATTTTGTATCCTTAACAAAAAAAGTTTAGATTTGTGGTGAACTGATCGACCAAATGCTCTGGTTTTTTCCTGTATCATTTGCAGTGCCCTACGTTATTGGGATTGAACTTGTCAGCATGCTTATTTCAGAAATAAATAAAACAAGGCTAATTTTGGGGTCAAATCCTTGCTTACCTGTGTCATCTTTTCACATTTTTGAATTTCCCAAAATCTGAGGTTGAATTAGTAAGTATGATGAGTCAAAACACTTACCTTGAGGGAACCTCATATCAGACAATCTTTTGGCGTCCATCCTCCAATTTGAAGGCAAGATGGCAGTCAAAAACTGGGATGTTTTTGTCCATTACATTATTCTGAACTCAGTGTGCTTTTAGCACTCCACCAGATCCCCAGTTCAGCCTGACCTCAGTGGTCACTTCAGGTCCCAGTTGTTAAGTAACCAGCACTGGGGGGAGCCAGCAACTGATGGCCAACCCTGGATCTGAAGCAATCATTAGTCTGAAATCCCAGTAGGGCTTTCCCCTCACCAGGGATCTGATTGGCACCGAGGGACCTGGCCCAGCTGGGCCCATCACCCCACAGTCAGCCCACCCTGTGTGGGATAACCATCCAGCCCTGCGTGGGCGTGTTTCCCCTTGCCAGGTGGACTGGCTTTTGCAGTCCAGTTCCAACTCTGTGTTTACCGTGAAAGCCCTCTTGATGGTTACCTCAAGCTATGGGCTACCCTCTTGTGTGGGGCTCATTCTTAGTGGGGGGTGATGTAACAGTTAGGTTGAACCAATCATTACATTTTGACTTGAGATTTGAATTTTCAAATATTTAGTTGAAATGCTATTTTGGGTTTTTGAGGCTCATATGGTCTCAGCGATGGGATGTGCCCCTTATGAGCTATTCTTTATGCACCTTAGGTGCAAAGAAAAGTGCAGAGGGACTCCCCAGAAGAGCAACCTTAAAAGGCCAGGCCCACACAATCCTGAACTCAGTTTATTATTCTCTCTTTCTTGTTCCCCACCCTCGTGTGGGTCTCTCTAGTGGCCTCAGGGCCACTCTTGCCTTGTCTCACCTGGAATACCACGGTGATACTAATTTTGTATCCTTAACAAAAAAGTTGAGATTTGGTGGCGAACTGATCCACCAAATGCTCTAATTTTTTTCTGTGTTATTTGTAATGCCCTGTTATTGGGATTGAATTTGTCAGCATGTTTATTTTGGAATTTAATAAAACAAGAATAATTTTGGGGTTGAATTTTCGCTTATATGTCTCATCTATTTGCATTCTAGAATTTCTCTAAAACTGAGGTTAAATTGGTGAGTATGATGAGTCAAAACGCTTACCTTGAGGGAACTTTATATAAGACATTCTTTTCATGTCCATTAACCAATATGAAGGCAAGATGGTGGTTAAAAACTGGGACGTTTTTTCCGTTACAGTCAGTGTCACTGGAAGTGTCAATGACCTCAAAACCCCTCAAAACTTGGCAGACATAAGTTTGGTGGGGGATCCTATCCAGATCCACTCTCTCAGGGTTCACCTGTCAGGTATCTCCACTTCACCTGGGGCTCCTAAGTCACAGTGACCAAAATCTTCACAACCCCTTCAGATTCGTTGTCAGAGGGATAACCAATGCACATCATGGATCTCTTTGGTTGGGAAGTAAGGCCAGGGCTTCCCTTGTTGTAGGGGAGGCCCTGGGGGCGCTCAATTACCTGTGTACTTTTTGAGGAGATGTTATAATTGTTATGGCTCTAAATTTAGCCTTTGATGCAGGGGGTTGGGCTTCCCCATAGCTACAGGTTTTGAGCTAAAGATGGCTGGAGGATATGCCAAGGGGGATAGAGATATAGCCTTAGCAGGACGTGACAATTGAAGCACTTTATAAGTCCTTTCTGATGAAGGAAAAGAACAGGGCAAAGCTATAGATAACTTCACTGGCTGCACTTTTGGGGCTGAATATGGATGGACCGCTGCCCATCACTGCTAATATCCTCTGCCTATCTTTACAGGGGGAGGATTGTAAGGAGAGTGTCTATAACTCTCCAGTTCCTAGTGTGGCGGTGCTCAGTGCACAGGCCCAACACCAGGGAACTAGCCGTTAGTGCCAGAGAGATTAGAGCTCAGCAGAGGGTGCTGGAGCAATAACCAATGGGGCATAATATTGTGAATTTTATAATAAAATCCCATAGAAGGGCAACGCGGTGCACATATTGGACAGGTTTAGGCAGCCCAGGTTGGAGGGATCCTGGGTGGACAAATGGTGCACAAGGGGAGAGCGTAATGGTACTTGCAATAGCAAGTGAAATGGAATGTGAGACCTCCTCAAAGAGGTTTGTGCACAGGAGCATTTGGAATATTATAAAATAAAAAAATGACTTAAAACAGGGGATAGGTTTATTTGGGAAGTTGACCGACAAGGAATGTTGGTCAGGGGAAAATGTATTTAAGCTTGGATGGTGAAATTGGGGTTATGCTGCAGTGGGCCCAAGCAGCAACTCGCCAATAGGGCGATACTTCCATTCAAGTTAGTAAAATAGGCCAAAACCAACTTCACTTGAGTTATTGACTGAAGTTGGATTTGACCCAAGCACATTATTTCATAGCAGGAATGGGTTTTGAACCCTTGTTCTGAAACTAAGCAAACCAAACCATCCGCCTTAATTTGGTAAATAGTTCATTTTAATGCTTGGGCTGCTGTCAGGGGCTGGGCGTTTGGAGCACCCACTGGTCCCAACCTGGGCATATTTTTCCCAGACCCAGCGTTGGTCCAGGGTGTTCTTCAGGTCAGGAAGGGCCTGCAACTTCACCTTCTGGGCCTCCAGGCACCCAGCCTTGTCTTTGGGGTTGATCCCCACTATTAAGTCATGTTCACATGACAAGGAGCATCTTGTTGCAGCAGCTCCACGTGAGCATATTTCCAAAGGGAGATAGTCATAGAAGAGACTGAAGGGGTTATAGTAATTTCTTGCCTCAGAGCTCCTTACATAATATCATTTTCATAATAGTTGGCCACCACTAACAAGGCCTCCTTGATATCCAATATGTTTTTGAAGGAGCGCTTGATGGCAGAGATATGCATCATCAAAGAGAGATGAGATTCCAATCCAGTCAGAAAAGCAGCAATATCATCATCAAGGGAGAGCATTTTGGCCAACAACAGGGGTTGAGCTCTACTATAGAATCACTCAACAAAAGAGGTGATTGACTCTACCTCTTTCAGACTAAGGCACATAAAGGCCTGTTTTTGCCTTTGCAAGCTCTGCGCTGATCCAAACTCATCAATGAGCGCTTTTTTTACCTCATCCCAAGTTTTAAGGGTGTCCATATAAGGTACCATCACCTCTTAGGTGGAGCGGCTGAGGCAGGGGAGGATGTACTTTACTTTTTGGGGATTGGTTGTCCCTTCCATATTTGCCTCATACACTAAAATGAATGAGGCAATGCTACCCTCACCTGAAGTAAATTTATCTTGGAAAGGGGATTTGGCAGGAACCAGAGTAGCCTCAAGAGAGGCTTGGCATATGCAGTGTTCAAGTGTTTTAAGCTGAGACAGTGCACTGTCTAGATTTTGGGCTAAAGCATCTATCCGTGGGTTGGAAGCCATGGGGAGGTTGCAAGGATTATTCACCCCAACACCCTACTTTTTGATAATTGTTTGTGGTGTACTACCCCCCTGTAGTGAGCACCACTTGTTGAAATTTAGGCTTTTTGTTGTCTTGCTGGTGAATTTTCACACCTAAATTATAACAATTGTTTGCAGTAAAATAGTTTCTCAACTGCAAAATAAATACATTGTAGGGGGTTAATTGACCACTTATAGCTTAAACTAAAATAAATAATTTAATGGAAAGATTTATATATTTTACATCAATCTTATTATTCACTATGGGGTTAAGAAGCAAACCCTCTCATTACCTTAGTACTTAGTATTTAATTATATATTAAGGCTTGAAGGTTGGTTTAGGTTATGTAAGTTCAAATTAGAGAATATGGGGATTTGACCTATTGAAGCTCTTGAAACTCACCTTCCTTTGGTAGAACAGCCTATGGAGGGTTAATGAAGGTAGGATAAATCTGTGAGGGAGGGTTTTAATATATTTTACCCAATCATAGGGTGGGAAAATATTTGCACCTGGCTGGACCTCCTCCAACCTTATAAAAGGAGCTGGTCTCCACAGTGTAGGTTGAGCTATATTAGCTGTATAATGGGGAGTGACCTCCAAATGGCTCCCTCAATTCTACTGATAATTTGGAGTAACCCTGCTATCCAAACTTGTGACATTTGCCCAAGTAGTATTAAACAAGGTATTACCTTTTTTGAGGGGTTCCACCAAGAATTGACCAAGGACTTTTGGCCAATTTTATTGTTATCTTCATCCAAAACGCTCTTCTCATAATATCAGACTTGCAATTGTCCAACAATCCTAGCTGTCAAGCATGGATAACAACTACTCTAAAGGTATAAGTTTAATTTATACTTTTTTACTTTAAAAGGGTGCAAGGTCTGGGACTTATATTAGCTAGAAGATTATAAAGTTCTGAAACCCTTTAATATTACATAAAGTTCCCTAATATGATCTTTCATTATACAAGGAAGAAAAATTAATAGCAATAGACTTTAACTTATTAGGTTTAAGATTAACCATATCTTAATTTCTAGTCTCAACTGTTAGTTATATCTGTCCCAAAATTGACTCAACTTAGATAAAATAACCAAGCTTATAAATAGTCCTATTAAGTTTTGTTTGGGTTAAATATCCTTCCACAAGAGTAAAGCTTTATTAGTCCAAGTGGAGCAACATCAATTAGCTTGTAGGTTATCCCTACTTATATTTTGTCATCAAAATATTTATATTGGTATTTTCTACATTGAAATTTCATAATTCACTAGCATTTGTTACCCATGCTTTGCTAAGGTGTCTATAGAATTTCAGATATTCAATTTATTAATTTAGATTTTATACTATAAATAAACAATTACCACTCAGCCATATCTAATTGCTCAATTGAATCAACCAAAAACTGCCAACCATTCAGCTGAACCTAACTGAGCTTATCAAATCAACCAATAACTAATCACCCCTCAAAACTAAACTGTCCTATTGATTCGACCAAAATCCATCAACCACTCGGCCAAAAAAATAAACCTATCAAATCAATCAAATAACACCAAACTGCTACCCAAACCATCTCTATATATTTAAAATCATTATGTATATAACATGTCTTCCAAACTACTAAATCAACTTCTACTTAACTTGCCAAAAAATTTTAATTATATGAAACAAATTATGCAGGTTCTTAAAGTTATATAAACAAAACATCTAGATACCCTTGCTTTGCTACGGTATTTAAAGTTCATCAGATGATAGCTCATACTGACAGCCTAGAGGCTGTGCCAACGCTACTCTCAAGCTACTCGGACTAACAGCTTTGCTGTTGCCCTCATGGCTGAACTGATTATCCTAACTACTTAAACCTTTAATACTGATTCCTGTAGTTTTGGGTGAGCAATTTGGTGAATTATTCAATAATATTTGCCAATTCTCACCTACTCCCCTAAATTGATTGACCATATCAGACTCAAGGATTTTAGATATCAGTCAGTACCTCAGTCAAAGTCAGTGAATGTGTCGTCAGGAAAATAAGGGATTCTGGTGTATTCCCCTATGGGCGGCAGGTGGCGGAGTATAATTCAGGGTTTTCAGGATGGTCACCTTGGCAGTTGTCATCAGTTATCCTGGGTATTTATAACTTAAAATGCTCAGGGAAGGATATTTCTTAAAACTGGAAGATAAGAAACACAACAAGAAATTAAACTCTGGAATCTGATGATTTATTGTGATAAGGACTGCAGGTATTTATACCTGCTTCTAGAGATATTTCGGTGCCTAGAATAATCTAGGGAAATTAAGTGAAATCAGGAAAAAATGAATATTCTATGCACATGGCATTATTAATCGAATGGATTAGAACGGAATTATTTATCCATTCGACAGTATTTATTAAGTAGATATTTCCTCACCATAAAAGGTATAAAACTGATTTAATTGGTAAATTCACTTCTAAATTTGAATAAATTAAAATAATCATGCTGGTAGAAAATCTGTGAACCGATATTGCGTAAAATAAATCTTTGCTCAACTAAACGACAGACGCCGCTTTTTATTGATGAAAGGATTTATTTTTGACTGAAGCCATAATTATTCATGGTAATAAGCGATCACTTGGTTATCGTTGGAGGAGGCCCAGTTGGACTTTTAACTGCCCTTTTCATTGCCATTCGACTCGACGCTGACCATAAACCACTCTACCCACATATCACAGTTTTAGAAAAGCGCGGTGATTTGAGATGTGTGGAAGATAGAAAAAGTTATTCCAAACAAGAGTATAATGTTGTACTAAGCTATCGAGGCTTGCATGCGCTTTCCAAAATCCCGGGCCTCCTCGATTTGGTGTTCAAAGAAGGAGTTTGTTATTCACGTATGCAGAACTGTATCCGCACCGATGAATTTGTAAAGGGGTTCGCTACTTTTACGCCTGGAGAAAAGCTATCCATAGGCCGCAATAAGGTAGTTGAGATTTTTTGTTAAATTTTATTGAAACCGAATTTAAACCACAAATAAGTGTGTCCTTTGGGGAATCAGTCGTTGATGTTGATTTTAAAAACAAAAAGGTTTATACTCTTCCATCTGATAAGTCGCAACATCCTTTTGGCGATTTTTTCGAACTTCTCTAAAGTCAAAGTGATAAATTTTTCTACCTTGATTGGCGCAGATGGTTCTAGCTCTATTGTTGGTGAAAAGTTGTATCGGTCTGTTATTGGGGTTAACTATTCGCGTATCTGTCACCCCGAGCCTTTTCTCACTACGTTGCTAGCTCATAAAGAATTAAAGTGTGCAAAGATTGATTTTCACCCCGCTACCATGTATACAGTTAATGGTCGCGTCGAAGGAGTCTCTCTAATAGCTTTGCCAAACCGCGATTCCATGGGAGTCAATTTAATTTTTGAAAGCCGGGACAAAAATTCAGCGGATACTTTACTTGGTCTAACCACCTCCTTTGAACTGCGTAAATTTTTAAATGAAAGCTTTCCTACCCTTGGTGAGGTCCTTTTTAAATCCTTTACCCAAAAATTTGCGTTTGATGATGCAACTACACCACAACCTTTTAATCTTCCAAACGATACTTTTCAAACAGTCCAATACTCACAATTTCATCACCCAACCTGCCCTGCGTTGATATTAGGGGACGCAGCGCATACAATGCCACCCACAATTGGACAAGGGATTAACTGTGGCTTTAAAGATGCATACGAACTATCAAAAATATTAGACCTTACTCGGGACGATTGGGCAAAGGCGCCCGCTATCTTTACCTTAAACCGACAGCCTGAAGCGGAAGCGATCCAATCCCTTTCAAAACTTTACTTACATGAGCGAGGGAGGTTTACGTTCAAATTGAGGCTCGGCTTCGACATAGGGCGGTCAATCTTAGCCAAAAAGCTTCCCAAAGGTTGGATTCAACCCACTGTCAATCAACTTTTGTCACAAACCGATGTTCCATATACTAAGGTTCTTCGAGCTCGGCAACGGCATTTTGTTACAGGGGGTGCAGTTACTCTTTCAGCTCTTACATCTTTTGGGTACCTGGCATTCAAGTCAGCTAGTCGATTGCTGACTTAATATCTATTTTGAACTCCATTTCATTTTAAACGAAACTTGCAGCTTGAGCCTAACTTGTAGCTGACTAGTTGCTCTAATCCGTTATGAACTAACTAACCAATTTTTAATTATTTTTATAAACTAAACTTCCCGTCTTACATTATGTGCCACTAAACCGTTGATATTTTGATTTATTTAAAAATTTAAGTGCTAGTTTCTTTTCAAAGCTCCGCTTGCATAGATACTGTGAAGTTTTTTGAAGATATATTTTTAATTATATCTTATGCTATATGCCTTTTTTCTTTTCAGTGACCAGGGCTAAAATCTCTATTATCCCTCTGGGTCGGGACTAACTAATACTAAAAGTTTAGGGCTGGAACATGAGCGGTGCAAGGAGAACTGATCAGTGAAAAGGCATATTGTCAAAAAGCTAGGGTGGCACTGAGATTTTATGAAACATGCCATGAAACTTCTCCCCAATTATTTATTTCTGTACATATTTCCTCTACCGAGTCCAAAACTATTTGACATTAAAATATTTGTAGGAAGCAGGTATAAAAATCTACTTCTCCAACTAATATAAAGGTATCATCAGTTTTAAAATATTTCTAGTTTATTTGCTTCCAATTTATTCACTACTAGCGGAGTTACCTGACGTCGCTCGGGTTTATTTATAAACTTGCACTGACATAGCCTAAAGGCTGTGCCAGCACTACACTTGAGCCACTTGAACCAACAGCTTCGCTGTTGCCCTCGTGGCTGGTGAGCTAGTTATCCTGAATTTACTTAATAATCTACCTAAAACTCTAACACTGATTTTTATTTAGTTTTGGGTGAGAAATTTGGTGAATTATTTGATATATTTGACAATTCACAACTACTCGGCATAATAGATTGAACCTATCAGATTCAATGTCAGTTATTCAGTATTAGAGTTTTATTAAGTAGATTGCTTTTAGTTTATTTTTGGGTGAGCAATTTGGTTAATTATTTGATATATTCAACAATTCTCACCCACTTGGCTAGATAGATTGAACCTATCAGACTTGATGGTTTCAGATATCATTTAATCAGTCAGTGTTAGTGTTTTACTAACCCTTTACTGATTTTCATAAAAAATCCTTTATTTTTTGGCCTTTAATTTAGTAAAAAATATACCAATGTTATCACTTAATGATTATTTTAATCCTTGTCTGTGACATAGATATTTAGTAAATTTTAAAATAAAAATATATAACCATTAGTTCTTGGATGCATATATGTATTTTTAAATTTACATAAATCCCCATTTTTTGGATGCATATATGCATCAAATTATTCAAAAGGGTTAAGTAGATCTATCTACCTAGGGAATTTTAAATATTCCCTGAAAATAGCAAACAACTTATACACATAAAATCTGATATCTCTATAATCAAAAACTGCAATAAATATTACCCAAAATATATCAGCAAATTATCAAAATTCCTAATAAAGTGGAAATCCTGTTGAAAATTAATAGAACTGGCATGTAGGCATCAGGTTCTAACTGCACAGGTGGATTTGCATTTAAATATTAAAGGTACTGTATGAAGACAGAGACCTATAAAATACACAATGAACCTTATATATATATATATATATAAAATAGGTTTTTATTAAAACTAAAGGAGGATCACGCAATATCATCAAACACTTACAGTGGCTTAAGGGCTTTGCAGTGGGTTTGTTTTGATAGTCACCAGCTGTTAACTACCTATAGTAAAACAAGTTACCGTTCACAATGGCAGCCTCCTCCTGATATTCTTCTCCAAATACTTTGTTCCAACTGGTGCAATTATTTTGATAACTTATAGCACTAAGAAAAGCCAGTCAATTGTATAATAATTGGAAGATAGGGCCACTTGGGTATTGGCCTCAGGTTAGATTATATTATATAGTAAATACCCTATTAGAACTGAGACCCTGACAAATGGCCAAAGAAAATGATGTAAACTTTTAATGACAATTTTTACACCAGCGTAGGGCAATTAAGTTGATAATAATTAATAAAATAATATGTGATATGAAAACCAGGCCTGATTATCTTTTCTTTCCACTCAACATCACTTTCAAGCAATTTTGATTAAAGTAACTGTTAATTTTCCATTGCCACCTACACCTCATCAGTTTTCCATTTATGTCTGCGGATCCACCACCTGCTGCCCCAGTATGGGGCAGCGGTGCTCCACCTGATAGCATTTTCTGCCCAGCAGGCAAACGCGTATGGATGGGCTCATCCAGCCCACCTAATGCATCAGGCCAATTTGTTCCTCCAAGGGACTTATTATTGCACTTAGTGTGAGTCCACCCAATCTGCCCCCACCCCCTTGCCCTACCCTGATCCAATATTCACTTTTGCCTCAGAGTTGAGTACAGACGTCTCTTCCCATATGCTGACAAAGTGATAATTGAGCTGGCAATGGTCATATTTGCACCAGCTAGATTCATCAACTTCTACCCTTACAAGGGCTATTTTGATACAGGCTTTCCACTGAAGAGGACGCAGCTGCTGCAGCAACTACACCCTTAATATATAAAAACATACCCATTACCACCATTTGTACATGCCACCCCAGTGATACCACATTGGTGGTAACCTTTGCAAACCTTCCTTTGCACCTTCCCCTCAAATACTCTATGATGAATTGATGATGGGGCTTTCCAAATATGGTACAGACCCCATCCTCCGCTTCCTGGTTCTAAGTGGTGCTGAGCGTTTAGCAGCTCCATGGGCAATGGCCACTATTACTCCCCACCAGCCAACCATAGCCCAGCACATCCCACCACATGCCTATATCCTATCTGCACCAGATCACTTCTTTTGGGCTCACATCAACAATGGCCATACAGTTTGTCCCCTTTGCCATGAGTTGGATCACTTCAAAAAGGCCTGTTGCCACAATTCAAAAAATGTGGAAACTGCCAAGCCCACACGTGAGGCTACACAAATAGCATTTGACTGGGGATTTTGGCTGCCCCACCCCCTCCAGCTGACCATTTGAAAAATCAGCAAACATTTGCAACCAAATCCCAAGCTGGCTAAATTTCTCAAAATGTACCCAATTGGGAGCAGGTTTGGACCCAAATTCAATCCAACCAATTTTCTGCCCTAAAACTTACCCAACCAAAGCCAAATCTCCCTGAATCAATCATACTCATCCAAAATCTTTGGGACTTATTGAATAAAATGACTGAATTTGGGGAATTTATCCCACCTCCTGACTTTCCAATTAGTTTGAAACTGTATCTACCTTCAGATTTTGATGCCCCATTCCCACCCAAGAGATATATCCCCAAACCTACTGCTACCTCATTCTTGAGTGACCATCAACTTGCCAAGGCCTTGGTGGCCTCTCCTGATAGCTGCCATTTCTGTAAAGCCATAGCACTCTCGGTCACTGAATTTAAAGAAGGGTTACATTTACTTGAATTCCCTGCTGATTTCCCTGATGTTGCAAAAGAGGAAATAGAACAGTTAAGAGGAATTGCCACCTTTGTTGTCAAGCATGTTGTTGCTTGGCAGAATTTTCCCTCACCACACATATCACTAGAGCCAATATCATGAATTTTTCCCAGCTTCCCTATGCACTCATACAAGCTGAACACCATGTTGCTGAACTCCTGGAGGCTTTGCTCCAGGCCCAGATTGTTACTATAGATACTAACAATTATCTATTTCACCTTGACCCACATCCTGTGGATGCCCCAACCCCCTTGCTCTCAGCTTTGGTCCGCCTCTTCAATGTTGAAGATGAAATTGATAATCCACCTGATCCCCCTCCCCCTCTGCCATGGTGGGATAAGCGGTTAATGGCTGCTACACCTGGTAGGTTATTTTCCTTTTGTTTTGGTACCTTGCCACTCATTTAGGGAGTTTGGTTTGTGTTTTTATTTGCTTATTTAGTTTGTATTGGTAATGTCCATCCCCTGGTTGGCTTACCTTGAATAAAATTTAAAAAATTTATGAAAACTAGGCCTGATGGTTGAATTAATTAAGGTATTAAAGAATTGAGAGTTGCACCAGAGGGGATTAGGGATTTGATTTTCATTAGTTATTAGAAATTGGAGGCACTGAGGCAAGGCCAATCAAAAGTAACTTAGTCTATCAATTAACAACTATATATAAAAAACAGGCGCCAAAGGGTAAAGTAATCTGGAGTATATTAATCCTATGAATTAACATCAGTATTGCAGCCAGATTGTTAAAAGCCCATGTCTACCCATTAACAATATAAAAATCATTAAATAAATGATATACAGATAGTTAGTTAAACCAGTTGCAACATCTCTGTGAGGAGATTGTCTATAACTCTTCTGAAAAACAATATTCTGTAAGCAAGTCATATGCACACAATATGGTGCCCCAAACTCTAGCGCTTATGGAAGAAATCCAGGATACCACCTTAAGGAGTTATACATCAAGTACAACAAAAAGTATCATAGAATAAATAAATATGCATAAAAAACAGTTTCTAATTTTCAAGTGAGATGACTAACAGCAAGGTTGGTTGTGGTGAAACTAATTTAAAGGAAATAAGGATTTGGCCTTAATCTAACTGTTGGGCTTGTAAATGACTCTAGACAATAGAATGGGGCTCTCACTCAAAGTAGTTTTGTATTTCAAGTAAGAATAAACTTGAGATTTTGACTTAACTGAATGCCCCCATTATTTATAACACTATATTTTGTAATTGACTCTAATTCCCAATCAGAAAACTAAATGTAAAGAACTATCATCATTATAGTTATAATGATCAATCCTTTTTCCCATTGCTGTAACATCTGTCCTCATCATGTGATTTCTGGGGGTAAATTTGGGCCTTCTTGGCCCTAACCCAACATTATATGCAGTGAACCTAAGTTCAGGAAGGGCAGCCAACTTGACTTCTCTGGCCTGGTACATTTCCTCTTTATCCATGTGATCCACTCTCACAATCATGTCATTTAACCATGACATTAACTTTACATTTTTGATGCTCCACCCCTCCCTCAAGGGGCATCAGCCAGCATGAAGTTCTTGTGGCTGTGTAACAAACGGGCTTCAAAGGCTTTATTTGCCACCTCAACATATGAAAAACTACACTGAAAGAGAGTTACCTCAATCCTTTGAGCATCAGGGTTGCATTAGCATACGAATAAAATTTGAACATCCAACGGAAAGTTTGAATTCTGTCACATTTGAGGGTCCAGATATCACTCACAGATCATTATGATGATACTTGAAATTTGCTGCACAGTTTGCTTTTATGACAGAACTTCATGTCGCCTTTATCTGTCACCCATCAACTTCACTCAGCTTACAAGATCATGAAACTTCATCACAACTAAGTCATGTTGTGCAACCACCCTCCATGGCACACCAAGATGTTAAATGCTCCCTCTTAACCCTGGATTATCATGACCAAGGTCTTCATATAACAAATTTAAACTAATATCTTTATAACAGCGCTAATTATAAGCTATCAGGCTTTATTTCAGAAGGATATCAAAATAATTTAGAATTTCCAAGTGATTGAAGATAAGTACATCCTTACTTGATAATATTAGCCCTGAAAGAGCTACATGAATTAATAATATATTAGACATGTCCAAGGTTCAACAAATGCTGGCTTTCAATATTCATCCACTAGTGGTTTGAGGGAACCTAAATCTATTAAAATCTGCTGCAACATAAAAATATTATTAAATTGAATACCAAATTGTATTTACCTGCCATTTAAGTTGAGTTTGGAAAATTGGAATGCAACCATCATCATAGAATATTTCATAAGTTCCAACCTTATAAACATGTACAATCACTAATCTTAAAATTACCCTCTTGAAACTAGGATCCCAGAACACCAGGAATGCTGAGTGGGGGAAGCATGAACAGGAAATCTTCCAATGGGTGGCTTTGTGATAGGGGAAGCTCAAAGTGGTTAACTAAAAATCCAGGGTTCTTAGAAAGTGTTGATATTCCCCCTGGAGGTCCACTGATGGGTGCAAGGGGCCTCAACCACCAGTATTCCAACCGCCCACCTCCAAAATTTCCATCCCCTTTGCTGGAAATCCAGCACAACTTCAAGGAGGATTTATAAGCTCAGAGCAAATGCTTGGGACAAAAAACTTCATGCCATCTTGTAGCTGCCAGATGCACAACTCACCATAATAGTATGAGTTGAAAAACTATGTAAAAAATGGGCTTAAGTCCCCATTTGCAACCTCAACATATGCAAGCCTATTACAGAAGAGTGTTACCTCGATTCTCCAAGCGCTATG
Source organism: Massospora cicadina (assembly GCA_022478985.1). Classification (NCBI taxonomy): domain Eukaryota; kingdom Fungi; phylum Entomophthoromycota; class Entomophthoromycetes; order Entomophthorales; family Entomophthoraceae; genus Massospora; species Massospora cicadina. The sequence goes on from JAKSZP010013685.1 coordinate 27,559, forward strand.
GTTGCATCAGAATGAAAATCCCCAAATGAACATCCAATGGAAAGTTCAAACTCTGCTACAAAAAAGGGGTCCAGATATCGCATGTAGGGTAGTATTATGATACACATAATTTTCTGCACAATAGTCTGAGGTGCGGCGGAGCTCCACGTCACCGGCCACTGTCACCCATCATCTTCAATCAGCTTCACAAGGTCACTGCAACCTCATCATAACCTGTCATGTTGTGCAACCACCCTTCACAGCACACCAGGGCGTTGAATGCTCCCTCCTAACCTTGGTATATTGCAACCAAGGGCACAATTTAACAAATTTAAACAACTAAATTTATAACGTCACTAATTATAAGTATATGGGCTTTAATTCAGAAGGAGACCAAAATAGTGTAGAATTTCTAAATCATAATCTCATGGCAAGTTGTGCATCTGACAGCTTTCAAGGCGGCACAGAGTTTAAAATGTCCTAATCTTTTTTCTGTGCCGTTGAATTATCCTTGCTGTTGTTCTGCCTTTCCAGAAAAGAGGATGGGGAGTTTGGAGTTGGCGGTTGGATCGCTGGCGGTTTAGGCCTCTTGCACCTATCAGTAAACCTCCAGGGGGAATGCTGATGCTTTCTGGGAACCCTGGACCTCCACTCAACACCTTTGAGCTTCACCTGTCACAAAGACACCCATTGGAAAGTTTGCCTGGTCATGATTCCCCCACCCAGCATGCTGATAATGCTGGGATCCCAGGTTCCAAGGGGTAATGTAACAAGTGGTGATCATACATGTTTCTAAGGTTGGGACTTAGGAAATCTGCTATAATGATGGTTGAAATCCCAAGTTTCCAAAATTGACTTAATTGGTAGGTTGATGCATTTTATGATCAAGATTAATAAATAATTATATTTTGTGGCAGATTTTAATAAATAAAGGTTCACTCAATCCACCATTGGATGAAGGTTGGAACGCTAGCACTTGTCAAGCATTGGACACGTATAATCTATTATTAATTCTCATAGCTCTTGCAGGGCTACTATTTATCAAGTAAGAATATGTTTCACTTCCCTCACTTAAAAAGCCTAAATTATTTTGGTCTCCTTCTGATATAAAGCTTAGTTACTTATAATTGGCGCCATTATGAAACTATTAGTTTAAATTTATTATATGGGACCTTGGTCATGATAAGCCAGGGTTAGGAGGTAGCATTCAACATCCTGGTATATGGAGGGAAGTTGCACAACATGACTGAGTTATGATGAGGTTGCAGTGTTCTTGTGTAGATGAGTGAAGCTGATGAGTGACAGAGGCTAGTGGCGTGGAGTTCCACTTCACCTCATTTTATTATACAGCAAATTTGTGTATCATTGTACCGCCATGTGAGCGATATCTGGACCCCTGAATGTGGCAAAATTTGAACTTTTGGCTGGACGTTCAAATGGGGATTTGCATGATAATGCGATACTGACACTTGGAGAATCAAGGTGACTCTCTTCTGGCATAGGCTTGCTTATGTTGAGGTGGAAAAAGGGACCTTGGGAGCCCAGTTGTTACATAATTTCTAGTCATACTCTTATGGTGAGTTGTGCATCTGTCAGCTCACAAGTTGGCATGGAGTTTTTTGCCCCAAGTTTTGAAGCTTTGAATTGCACTTTTGAAATGGATAGGTAAGTCTTGAAGTTACTTTATAGAATTTCCATAAAGATAATAAAAAATAGTATATATAATGTTGTAAATAGACCTATCTTTAATTTATTGAAAGTATTGAATATTTATATGTTTCAAAGTAGTTCAGGGTAATCAGATTTTTTCAATCAATGAGCAATCAAATCTTCTGATATCATCTGATTGAGATAAGCGTGATCATTCTTGTTAGTCTTGATAATATTAGATTCATTCAGTTCTCCCTCCAATATTATTGGTGAAATATTTGGGGTAAAGTTCTGGGAACAGAAGAATGCAGCAAAATTCTGACACTTTCCCCTCAAGGTTCGATTGTGGAGGATGATGAATCCTCAAAAATCTAGGGCGGATACAGTTTACAACTATACCATATCTACATGGACAATTGATTATCTAAACCCCTTTCAATATATAACTTAATAAGGACCAGGCCAGTTAGATCCAAACTTCTCAGTTTGCCCACCAGGTCAGGAGTGGTAATACATAACATAATATTTAGTTTGATATTCAGGCAAAACAGTTCTATGTTGGTTAATTTTTTGAGTCTCCTTTTTGGTTTTAATTCAATTGATTCCATGGCTTAAGCTTGAAGGTGAATAAACCATCTGCAAGATTTCTCATAACTAAATCAGAGTTTTCTGGTATCCTTTACTTGAGTATTGCTTGAATGCTTGGAGGAACTGAGGGGTCTCACTCATAGATACACTTAAAGGGTAAAATTTTGATAATTTGATGATAACTTATTTGGAAAGCAAACAATGCACTAGGTAAATAGAAAGTTCAACCAAGATGGATCCGTTGATGCCATTTTTTTAAATAGAGACTAAAGTTCCATTAACTAGCTCAATGGCCCCATTAGTTGATGAATGGTAAGGAACAAAAAAACCATTGGGCAGTATTGAATAACTTTAATAACTCTTGTAAAAGTTGAGAAGTAAAGTTCATTCCAATTTTCTGACATAAGTACTTTAAAGCACCCATGTTGGGTGATAATATGGCATAAGAGGAATAAGGCAGTGGCTTTAGAGGAGGGAGTACCAAATTGATATAGCCTCAACCCATTTAGTTAGATGGTCAACAGCCATGATAATGTACTAGTGTCCATGCAACCCCCAAGGAAAAGGTCCTACAACATTGATACTTACCATTTCTAACGCCTTAGTTGGTGGAGTCACTTGATGCTCATAAGTAGGGTTAGTTGCACCATGATTTACATATGAGACACAAATTAGATTTCTCTCTAATGGTTTCAGTCATATTATTCCAATAGTATCAGGTTTTTAAATACTCTTAGGTTTTCCTTAAATCACTGACCTACTTATCCATATCCTTCCATGATAGCGTGGTACCTTGAATTTGGGTGCATAAAGGGTAACCACTTGGAATTGACCTTCTTATACAAAGAACCTTCCCATATCATTGTATCTTCAGTGATAGTTTTCAAGAAGGCACGATCTTCTTCAGATTCTCAATCCCACAACTTAGGCCATCCAATTAGATTATATAATCATTCCTCTTTTCCAGATTCCAAGGTCAGTATAAGCAATTGGGATAGGCTGTCAGCACTTTGATGTTGGGTACCTGAGCAATGTACAATTGAAAAATCTTAATTTTGCAGTTTTAAGGCCCAATGTGCTAGTCTACCATCAGGATACTTCATATTTTGAAACCATCTTAAAGAAGAATGGTCGGTAACAACAGTAAAATGGTTGCCATATAGGAAGGGTCAGAAGTGTTTAATTTCTAAAATAACAGCTAAACACTCCTGCTAAGTTACACTGTAATTTTGCTCAGCTTTAGATAATTTTTTGCTGTAAAACTCTACAGGATGGTTGATCTGCTCTTCAACACTGGGATAGAATAGCCCCAATAGCTACATTACTTGCATCAGTTTACTAAATAAAAAGCTTATCAAATTAAGGATGGATCAAAACAGGTGCCTTAGGGCAGTTCAGAGAGAATTAAAAGACTGTTCCTAAGCTGAGCTCCACTCAAATGGCACACCTTTTTTTATAATAAATGAATAAGGGCTCTGCTATATCAGCAAACTTGAGTATAAGTTTGATAACAGTACTTGACCATACTGAGGAAGAATTGTATGTCCCACAAGGAGGTTGGAGGTGTCATTTGTTTAATAACTTGGATTTTATCTGAAAGTGGTTGAATTCCTTTAGCCAAAACCTGGTGAACTAAGAACTCCATTTCATTCTAAAAAGGAACATTTGGAAGGTTTGAGCTTTAAATGAAGAATTCTGAATTAATCTAATAGCTCCCTTTAAATGATCTAGATGCCCAGTAAATGTTTTCAAAAACATGGTAATATCATCCAAATATATCAAAACACAGATCAGCTTTAAATCTTGTAACATGCCATTCATGTCCCTTTGAATGTTGCTAGTGAGTTGCTCAACCCTTGTGGTATATGGGTTATTTCAAAAAGCCCTCACTAGATATTAGGGAAAATTTAGCTCAGTCTTCCAGTGCTAACTTGATTTGCCAGTACCCGCTGGCTAAGTCCATTGCCAAAAAATATGTTGAGACTGCTAATAACTGGAGGGAAACATTGATTCTTGGTAAAGGATAGCTATCTTGACAAGTAATTGCATCTAGACTGTGATAATTCATAATCACCCAATGTAAACCATCCTTCTTTTTCACTAATAACAAAGGTGATGCCCAATGACTATTGGAGGGCTTTAATAATCCAGCCTCCAATAGTTGATGTAATTCTTTCTGGTGACCTGTGTTTCCTCCACTTTTGACTTACAATAGGGTTTGGCACAAATAGGAGTGTGATCTCCAGTTTTAACGGTATGCATTACTACCTTCATTTTACCAAAATTATAAGTATGCTTAGCAAATATGTCAGAGTATTCTTTCAATAACTGAAGAACTTGTTTCTCTTGGTTTTTAGTAGGGTATTTCTCTATTTTAGGTCTCACAGTAAGAATCTTCTGATTGGTTTCCAGCCTAAAGTCTTGTAGAGTACCAAAATATTATAAGTCATGGTTTGAGATAGGGGCAAAAATTGATATAGGATATTGATTCTTTCAATTTACTGTTTTCAGGTCATTGGTAAGGTTTGCCAATAAAACAGGTAACAATCCAGAATTTACATAATCCAATACCCCAGGACAAGGCAATATCACTTTAGCAGAAGGGTTTGAAATGCCTGTTGGATTTTTAACCAGGTGATATTCCTCATATATTAATGAAATTAGTACAATGATTAATTGAGGATGATTGCCAATTAGCTTGCTAAAATTTTGTTTCATTATTTAATGATAATACCCCAATCTGTGCTCCCCATTCAGTTGGAGTGAGCTGTCTTGATCCGCAGGATCAAGAAAGTATTGGGGATAATCCCCAAAAGGAAATTGGTGGGTCTTGACACCAGTGACCAAGACTGAGGATGTTGAGATAGTTAATATTATCAATTAAGGTCACAACTTGCTTAAATTCAATGTCAAAAGTATTAAGAAAAGATCCTAATAGAGATATCAGTCAATTTTGACACTGGCAACTTATGCTGAGGATGTCAAACTAATACTATTCATTTAAGTTTGGAGGAATCTTATTTTAAAGCCAACTACCATGAAAGATGATTGTGAGTTTTTCTGTCAGAAAGCTGACAGATTCATTATTAATCATCTGACTATGAATTTGCTGCTAATTTGTAGTATCAGTGACTTATGTTGAGGATGCTCAAAGTATTTCATAATAATCATTATATATATAATTAACTGGTTTTGAGATGAGCGGAATCATGCGAGAATTGCCAGTGAGAGTGCTGACAAATGATAAGAGAGACAACTGACAGTGAGAGCGCTGACAAATGCTAAATAGGGAGAATTACCAGTGAGAGTGCTGACAATGCTTGCAATGGATGCCAATGACATGGATAGGCAAAAAATTTCTATAAATAGTTGATCTCTCTCCTAATAAAAGTATCTTCAGATGAAATCTTCATTTTATTTAATTAATTGTGGATATCTAACTCTTCTAGTCTTAAAGTGGATGTAGTTCAGCTTGGCTGGTGGAGGAAGAACAGAAGATCCTCAGTTGTTAGGTACTAGTTTTACATCTGGAATGGTCGGTGCAATTAACTCCCAACCTTGAACTAGATGTAAACCCCGCAGGAACTTAGGCATTTAACAGCAACAATGAAGGACAGGAAGGATTGAAGGGGAGTAAATCTGAGGGAGTCAATAGAGGCCGCTGAACCACAATTGTTGGACATGTCCCAGGAGAGAACCTCTGAGCTATAACGAGTGGTCATGCCTCAGAAGAAGAAGTTGTTGGTCTGCTGAGTTGGTAGATTGCCCTGCAAATTTTTAGGAAAAGGTTGCCAATGATTGTCAAAAAGCATGGGCCAGCAGTCTTCATACTGTTTGGCCTTGCACACTAAGGGAGTCACCCAGTACTAAAAATGAAAAATTCTCAACACCTTGTATCAATTCATTGGTGACTCCTTAGTTGTTAGTGGCTTAATATGCTATAGCCAACACACTCCAGTTTTAAAAATCATCAAGCTTGTCCAGTTATTGAAAAATATGTATGCAGATTATTATTAATGTTACCTGCTTGATTAACACATAGGAAACTGGTTTCTAGTTGCCAAAATAAGTCCCGCTGTGCTTCCACATTTTGCTGATTTCTGATAAACATTTTTATGGTAAGGGTATGAAGGAAAAATGGTTAATTGGGAATTTTTACAGCGGTTTGGAGAAACTGGAGATATACTACCCCATATGGGATAGATTACTAGCTTGTTGTAGTACGTGACTAATGATATAAGTACATAAGTGCCCATATTGCTGAATGATCTGGTCCTGATTCTTATGATGATAAAATAATGCAGATATTAGGCAGATTGATAATAACCAAAGAGACAAAATTCTAAAGTAACATGTGTCCAATCTGTCTCAGCTGCTCCAAGGCAGATGTTTAAGTCTTATAACTTTTAAAACGATGGAATATTGGAATACATCTTCTTTTAGCGCCATTTACTTAGGAGTAGGAGGGCAATACAGAAAATTACTGATTGTTTATTCTCTCCATCTCCCCCTTTCTGAGTGAGGTCCATTGTAAGGTATATAACTTTATCTTTTCTGCTACTATACCCCCTTTAGTGAGCACCACTTGTTGTCATGAATCCAGATGATAAAGATTATACTGAACTCCCAATCAAGGTGTGTGAGTACCCAATGGAGAGCCCAGAATGCCATGGGCACAGCAGTCTGAATGACTTGGATGATCGGGGTTCTAGAGGGAACATGAGGGATGCAAAGGTTCAACAATGTACCAAAGACCCTAAGGAAAACCAAGTGATTTCAATGGGGGCAACTGCGAGCCTTGCAGGGGAAACCCCCAAGGGTGAGGGAGGCAGAGAGGATGACAACTCCTTCAGGGTTCATGGTTGCTGGCCTTTGGGTCTAAACTGGATAAGGTCACAGACCAACAAGGGGTGGCACAAGGTCCACCGCACAATTGACAGTAAGAGCAGGGTGAGAATGGGGCCTGCACAGAGCGTCAGGGCTGAGCTCTCCATTAACGGGGGATCCAGGCCCAGGTGAACGAGATCATTGGTGCGTGGGGTGTGTAAGGGTCCTGACTCTGCAAACAGTGGAACAGAGGTGCTTTGGTGCTTTTCTTAACTGAACGACAGCTTTACATGATTTTGATGGCAGAGTGAGCAGATTTGCACCAAATGGTGTGCAACAGTGGTTGATGAAGTGAAAAAGTCATCCATAGCAAGCTGATTTAAATGATTTATGATGTGACACTGGGTGTTGGGGTCAATTGACTGGATAACCCAGTCAATGAGCATTGGCAGGAAGATTTGGGAGGCAGCACACTTTGCTAGATCAAATGGCAGATTTTTCTAATATATGTAAATAAGGAAGATGGGGGCTACAGCAAGCTGATAATGGTTGGTGTTTATTAGACACAGGCGTGAGGAAAGCAAGAGAATGAACTGACAATGGCCCTGGGCAGGGCTGTTGGCTTAAAAATTTGAAAAATCGCTTGGGGAGTTGTTATAGGATTAGTCATTTGGGGATTGATGCAATCTCGTTGGCTGGTTAGGAGGGGAGTGAGGGGTGCTCAAGATCCTGGCAAAAAAAACTTTACAGATTTTTCCACTTTTTTGGGCCCAAACCAGATTGACAGTGCAAATATGGGACATGACCACCCAAATTGAGCTGCTCGCATGATTCAAACTGCCCAGATTTGTCCAGAGAGCTGAGGCAGCTGGGCTTAGTTGTTTGTTCCCTGATCCGACACCTGGATCAGGCTGTTTTCCCGATCTAAACTGCCCAAATCTGTCCTGGAGAGTCAAGGCAGCTGGGCTGAGTTGATTGATGCCTGGGTCAAAATATGATTTTTGCCTCAATTCAATTTTCTGTGCTAGCCAGTCCAGACTGGCTCCCCCAAGACAAAATTTGTAGACCAGACATCAGGGTCTTTTAGGAAATTTTTCCAAAATTTTGACAGGATTTTCCAGGGGAGAGGGGGTTTCAGGGCCTACCCATGGCCCCTGGCTTGCACTTCTCTCTGAAAGCCCTTGTATCAACCATACCAGGATAGAGGAAGGAGAAAAGGTGGGAAAATGTCATCTGTGAGGGGAAGAGCGGTCTTACAGAGCTCATCTATCATGTGCACCAAGTCTTTAAGCTGCAACAGGGGGTCCACTTGGAGATTGGGAGCCTTTTTTGTCCTAAAGGGGTATTGTTCCCTACCCAGGTGCAGGGGCTGGCCTCTAAGACTTACAATTGTATCACAAGGTATCTTCATTTGGTATGGTTGCAAGTCAATAGTTGGTTCAATCAAAATTCTTGGCTTGATATATAAAAATCATTGCAGTAAACAAACTCATCTCTGGTATTAAAATATACTTCCAAAGGTTCTAACAGCTAAACATAATGCCCAACAGTAAGAAAGATCCTTTATTTGGAGTAATTGAGTACATTAATAGTTGAACCCCTCCATGCAAGTTCCAAATAATCTCTTGATAAAGATCATCAACTACAAAAATTTAACAATTGCAAAGAGATGTTAATTTGTCAAAATGAGAATTTAAATAGGACGCTATTAGTCATATACTATGTATCTCAACTTAGGGTGAAATCTTATAATAATAGTTTAAATCATATTATGAATTTTATTTGTGAAACAGGAATTAAGTTACCAATCAATAAACTCTGGGCTTGACATTGCAGATTTGGTTGCCTGTCAATTCTCTAGAAGCTCCAATTTTAATGCTTAGTAATATGCAGAGCACCTTCAAAATGGGGATGGGTGCAGTGAGGGTCTTCTATTTTGGGGTGAGAGGATAGATAACTCATCAAAGTAAAGGGTGCGTTAATTTTTGCCAGCTCCATTGCTTTTGAAATTTTACTCTCACTGTTGTATATCAATGTAGAACTTTTAGGTTAGGAAAAGTTACCTGAACAAGTATTTTCTAGAAATGTGTGTTTGTTGGTGGTAATTAATGAAATTATGCCACCTGAGAAACATGAGCCAAAGAGCTTTTCAATCCTAATGGGTGCTCATTGTCCATCCCAAAACCGTTCTTGTTATATAGCCCTTAGTGAGTTCAGAAAAGGCTATAGATAATGGTATAGCATGAGCGGTGTACCATACCTTTGATAATTCAGTGTTTTCTAATTAAACTTTTTTATAAAACCCTGTTGTGCTCCATGTAGACTGGCTGTGCAGTTTGAGAAACAAGAAAGATTTTACTCTTAATAAATGTAGACAAGCATTCTCCAGATCCCAGTTGCAACCCTTTTTGCTTTTTTGCACAGGTTCATGGTGTTTGAATATAATGTTGATAAAGATATTAATGGGTAGGTTGTTAATTGTATGAAGATAATTATACTAATTGAGTTCTTCACAAACATTATAAGTAAGTCTTTACTGATAGACAGGTGCTGACAATTTTATTCCTGGTAACTTGAAAAAAATTCTGGACAACAAGGGAACCTTTTCCTTCGAATCTTCCACTGGAGTAATTGAGAATTACTTGGACAAAGGAAAGCTATCCCTTCATATAATCACAAGAGTTGGCACAAAACAGATAAATAAGAGAAAGTAATCTCTTTCAAAATAAATTTAAAGATCACAATAAGATTTTATAACTATCTAAATGTGTTTAAAAAGGATCTGTCTTTACTAAATAACTTAAGGATCTATATAGGGGAATTTAACGTCCAACTATTATGTTGGCGCCCCTTTGGGAACAGCATTCATCACCAATGAATTCAACCCTTAGGAGCCCTCTAAAATGATGATTACAATATCCGCCTAGTCATATTCCATTACCAATTGAATCATGACCCTTCCTGGGTTAAATTCTAAAGATCGTGTTCCAATCCCTTTATCCAGCCCTAGTGGATTAACCTTTTTAAGCTAGCAACCTGCTTAAGTAATGAGACCATTTACTAATAAATATTAGGTCACGTTGCCTTTTTAGGCTAATCCACAAGTTGCTGCCATAAAAACTTATTGACTGGCAATAAACCCTAAATTGTCTGCGCAAGATTAATGAATTAAAAACATCTAAATTAATAATCAAAATACCTGAAAACATCTTCAAGGATAATCCCCAATGGAACATTAATAATACAGTAAAATCATTTATGGTATATCAGTTAATTTCCTATCATAAATTTAAACTAAACTATATTTTACTAAAACAATGATACCTCCCACATACGCTATGGGTTTCTTAAATAAAAAGTCCCACAGTAATTTACAGAAATGTACATAATAATCTACTAAGCTGGATGATGAGGATGTTCCAAAATCCTAACACCAGCCATACATCTAAGTGATGCATGGGTTGGGTTTAAAATGTTGCTTGAAAAGAATTGTTTGACCTCCTTTAAGAAGGCTTTTGAGAAGTCCCATTTAACCACTGAAGATAGTTCTTGCTAAGGAGTTTAACCTTGGTCTTGTGGTGGTAATATTAGCGTTGCTTAATCGCTCATACTGACTGTTAGAAATAGGGAGAGAGCGTCTTTTGGGTTGGAAACACTTACCACGCAATTATCCATGAATGCAATATTTTGGGAGGTTTTTCGCCCTGAAAGCAATGACTTTTTAGGTTCTGATCTATGATGAGCAGAATTGAGTCCAGCCCCAAATTGTACATTAAAGGGATATGTGGAACGTTTTATAAAAACCGCACTGAGGAAGAATGGAGTTAGTAGCAAACCTGCCCATAAATGACTAAGTTAGCCATCTCCATTGAAAGCATCACCCAGCTAATTGAAAATGAAAGAAGGCTCGAGAGTTTCTAAAGAAGCCCTAAGATAATCTCTATGCACGCAATCATATGCTTTTATTGGCCCAAGAAGATCAGTGCACCATCTGATTTAGACTGGAACACGTTGACAATAGTATGGATGTTGTCTCATATAATGCGGTTGGAACAAATCCATATTGATTGCTTGACATAGATATTTGAGAGATCTTACCTATACGCTTTTATAGTATCTTAGTCATTAGTTTAAATCTGAGTTTCAAGAGAGCTTAAGAAATTTACCCATATTGTTAGGATCACTTTTTTAATAAGGTTACTATAGCATATTCTGACCTTTCAGGCATCAGGCGAATCTCTAGAAGGAACTTATTGACGGAGGCTTTGAGTGGTGGCACAATTAAATTAAAGTATGTCCAATATTGCCCATAAGAGATGCATCTGGACCAGGGCTTTTTCAGAGAGCGCCATATGCACAACATCCCATAGTTTCTAATTTAGAGAAAAGTTAGACTATTTAAGTCAAGAGGAGAACGGATTTTTTAATTCTAATGACTATTGTATGTACTCTGTGTTACAGTCATTCACTTGATATATTTAAAAATAATTAATTTGAGCCATATCAGATACTTCACTGGGAGAGGAAATAATTGCGCATATGTTAAAATGAACTTGGGTATAGGAAGTACCATTTTTCTGTGCAGTGAAGCGGTATAATAAGTACTTGTTGACAGCTCCCCTTTGGTGATCTGCAAGGGTCATCCTTAATGCTTAAACGGTGTTGATTTGTAATGTCTAGCTCTTTCAGGCAAATAGTTGTTACCCATTTGTGAGTCCATACTGGGCTTTATCCCCTGCAAGGGACATTTCTTTCCAGATGGGTGAGAGTGTTGGAGGCGGTTAGCTGCCACCATAGATGAGTGGTGCTAGAAAATGGCAATTCACTTCACAGCAGCTGTGATGTGTTGTTTCAGCAATCCCCATATCACTAAAAGATCTCTGTGAGATAGACATACCATATGTGGTAAGGACACGTTGGGAAATCCACTTTGAGAACTCCTCGCTGGCTATAATATCAATACTTACATTATTCTAACGTGGTTAAGTTTATAGTTGGTTAAGTGATGTCAGGATAATTGTTAATGAACAATGTTATGAAAATAGCACCACAGTAGATCAAACTGGGAGATTCTGAGCATAATACTATGATGGGAGAATAGAGTCTATGTGGGTCATTTTGAAAATGCACCCTGATGTATATATGGTCTTATTATGTGAGTTACACCAGAAAAATCACTGGGATCATATAATCCTTTGTGTGCTTTAAGAAAAAAATATTCTAAATATCTTGGAGGTATTTAGATGTCAGTACCAGCGATTATCTACACATTTGACCAACAGTTGAGATTACACAGAAAAAAATTGTTATTTAGGAGATCAAGCTAGGATACTCTTTCTAAAATTTAATGTGGTCAGGTGAGTTAGTTGGGGAATATACGTTAAGGAGAGTAAACTCCTTAGTAACTCATAAAATATGATATTTAGTGACCAATTATCTAGAAATTTAAAAAAGTTTACCACACTAAGCCCTTTGGTAGGGTGAATAATGAATCCACAATAATGATACAAGTGGAGTTCATAGGAAGAAGAGATTGTCACCACTCCTCTTCCTATTCTGCCAAACAATGGGGGGTTTTTGGGCCCTCAATATGTCAGCAGGTGGGCTGCACAAGGTGTTGGACATTCACCTTCTTGACTTAGGAGAAAGAATGTTGGAGGTATGAGTGTTCCCAAATCTGCTACCATGATTGGCCTATCTCCTGCCCAATCATCAAATAATATTGTGGTAATCAACGATATGAGTACCAATGGCGAAAAGACCTTGGTGGATTCTCGGTGGAATCCCAACTATTAGAGAAATAAGGATTATAACCAAAATCAGCATAATAAGGTAAGAACTGATAATAGGAATTCTCTGACTTCTCGGCCAAATTTGAGGTGTTTGTTACCACATGAGTCTGACCATCGCTAAGGTGCAAAGATTTTACTTAACAATGATAGGATAAAAATTAAAAAATCATTACCACATGAATCTGACCGCCTCCAAGGTGCAAAGATATTACTTAATGATGATAGGGTAAACATTAACCAATCATTACCACATGAGTCTGACCACCGCTGAGGTGAAAAGATTTTACTCGCTGGTGATTGGATACAATTCATCAAATTGTTACCACATGGGTCAGTTTTGCCTCAAAAAATTTTTATCTTCGATCTGATAGGCTGAAATCCTATATTTCCTAATTTAGATAAATGAGCTTTACATTCTTTTGCCTCAAATACCCCTGGTCTTAAAATCTGAACTAGTTTAAAAGAAAAACTAGTATAGAGAAAAGGACCTTCTTTGGTTTTAGCCTGGCTTAACAATAAAAAAACATAAAAAACTTTAATAAGTGTTATTTATTACTTTAAATATAAAGTAAATATCTCACTTTAATAAGTTATTTGTGGTATTCATTGGCGGATCCCACAAATTGGTGCTCACTACAGGGGTCAAACCCCCTGAATACTTTGATAAAGTATTAAAAAAGCAATGGAGACTGTAAACGTGAGCAGCTCTCCTGAATCCCGATTAATTGCTCTTGAGAAGCAACTAGCTAGTTTTTTTTCTCATCTCAAAAAACTAGAGCAACGTAAAGTGGAGATCCCTACTGTGGGTTCTCTTTTTAACTCAGTCAACAAGTGCGCTCCCTAAGGATATATCCTCCAGAACCACTGAGGTTGCAAAGATGGCGGTTAAAGCCAAGCTAATTATTCCACCTCTTATGGCAGTCTCCCCCACTTCAATTACAACCTTGCCAATGGTTGAGAATACCTCTGAGGCCAACTCTGAGGGGGGTTACAATGATGCTGGGTACTACTTATTGGGAGCTCCCGCGGAAGTGGAGGTCCCTGATTGCCTAAATGCCAAAGGAGTAGATGAAACCACCATCCCCTGAGGATACTTACCTCCACCAAGTTATAGGTTGTATGGAAACTATTGACACAGCCAGCAATGCTGATCAGCTCCTATCGAGTCTAATTCACCCTTTACAGCGAAGGCTTACCATGCAGTCTATTCTGGAGACTCACCCTGAGACCGCACGAAAATTAACCTCCACTTTTCATCTCAAGGAGGTCTTAGCACTGTCAGCTGACTTTGGAAAGCACACTTACCAAGGTTGAAGTAGTTGTTCACAAAGTCTGGGTGATGGCTATCCTAGATACAGGTTCTCCAGTGAATGTAATTTCATCTCAGCTGATGAAAAAGATTAAATTGATGCCTGACTTGGATTTTATCAAGGAATTTGGAACTGCAGACCCAAACAACACCCGCGCTCTTGGCACTTACTCCTCTCATCCCATATGCGTTGGGAAGCTTATCCTATTGGCCATTGCTGTGGCCTTAGATAATAACTCCTATGATATGCTCATAAGTACTCAGTTCATGATCAAATATGAAGGCATCATCAACATGAAGCAAGGGTTCCTATCATTAATGAACTACGAAGTTCCATTAATATTATCTAACAAAGAACCCGTCAAGAATGACTACACCTGCTTTATTGAATACCCCTCTTCCACTTTGTCTTTAAATTATGTTACTTCTGGGCGCAACACTAAGAAATTGCCTGATTCAGTGGAGGCTAGCAATGGTATTCCATTCTATGCGGCAGATGAGGTAGTGATTAAGCTGGTTGAACAACGAGTGGTTGACACAAAAATCACACTCCAAATCCCACACCACTGCTTATTACACCTCTTAAGCATCGATGGAGTTAGCTCTTTTGAGCCTCAGGTATTGCCTGGCATTATAGACCCAGCCTATCAGAGGCCTATTATTCTACTGTTGGGAAACCTCACCAAAAAGGACATAACTGTAAAAAAGCACCAGGAGGTGGGCTGAGGGTTTTTACTACCTGTGGAGGAAGTTGAACAAATCCACTCTATTGGCTCAATGGCAGATGTAGGCCTGCCCACAGATAACCTGGTATGTACCTTGCCAAACATCCATATTTCAGATGAGCTGACCTCAGATGAGTTGGAGAAAATGCAAACTCTTCTGGGTGAGTATAGTGATATATTATCGAAGTTGGACAATGATTATGGCCACATGAAGGGCTGGTGTCACTCCATCGATGTGGGTGATGCCATCCCATTTGGTCAAAACCTTATCACAAGTCAAAGGTGGAGGAGCAACAAATGAGGACGGAACTCACGCAGTTATTAGACGCGGGGTTATTAGTTCCTTCGCAAAGCCCTTGGTCTTCCCCCCTTCTTCTAATTAAAAAAAAAAACGGAGGTCACAGGGTAGTTATGAACTACTGCAGGTTAAACAATCTTATAAAAAGGATAGCTATCCTATCCCACACATTGATGATGCCTTGGCCCAGCTTTCAGGCTCAAACTTTTTCTCTGCCATGGACTTGGCCAGTGGTTATTGGCAAATGGATCTATCTCCCCAAGACCAGGAGAAATGCGCTTTGATATGCAGTAAAGGTCTTTTTCAAACACGCGATTACCCCAAGGGTTGTGCAATGCACCTGCTTCTTTCCAGCATGTGATGGATCACATTTTTCAGGATCTTAAGTTAACCTGTGTTATTGTCTACCTTGATGACATTACTGTATTTTTGAAGACCTTTAATGAACACCTTGATCATTTAAAAGAGGTATTCCAACGCTTACGACGCTCAACTATCAAATTAAAGCATTCAAAGTGTTTGTTCTTCCAAAAGAAATTAAACTTCCTCGAACATACCATTTCACGAGAGGGAATCCAACCCATACAAGATAAGGTTGAAGCAATTGCCAGAATGCCACCCCCCAAAAACCTACAGGATATACAGGTATTTTTGGGGATGATGGGGTATTACCATCAGTTCATCCCTAAGTTTGCCCAACTCAGTGAGCCCCTTGTTCGCTTACTAAAAAAGAATATCCTTTTTCATTAGGCCACTGAACAGAAGGCCGCCTATGAAACAATGAAGTTGCTGCTGCAAGAACGGCCTATCCTAAGGCATCATGATTATGGAAAACCGTTTATTTTGTTTACAGACGCCTCAGACTACGCCGTCGGGCCATCCTAGCCCAACTGGATGAAAAAGGGGTAGATCATCCTGTCTCATATTTTAGTAAAATGCTATCAAAGGCAGAACGCAACTATAGTGTTACTGAGAAGGAGTGTCTCGCCGTTCTACTCGCAGTGAAGCATTACCGCCCTTTCTTGTATGGGACCTCTTTCACTGTTATCATGGACCACGCATCTTTAAAATGGTTTCACAACATGAAGGACCCTATGGGGCGCTTAGCTCGCTGGGCTCTAAAGCTCCAGCATTATGATATGAAGATTAAACACCGTGCTGGAACCCGCCACATGAACGTTGATGGGTTAACTTGGCTGCCCATTCTCCACCTAGATAATAGTGAAGCAGAGCAGCTGTATGATCTTCTAATGACCCCAACTGACTGGGAAGATGAGGATGAACCTGTACAGAGGATGTTGGCCCAGCACTCTCATAACACAAAAGTAGAAAGCGGAAAATTGTATAAACAAGTGGGGGCGAAATGGTTGCCTTACCTATGACCCTCAGAACGTGTACCTGTCATCCTGGAAGCTCATTCAACTTTAGGCCATGGAGGAGCAAAGAAAACCTATGAGTGGATAAAGGATAGATATTTCTTGGAAGGAATCATGGGCACCATCGTTGAGGTCTTGAATGCTTGCCTTACATGTAAGAAGCAGTCCTGATTCAAGACTAGATACCAATATCAGCTGATTACCCCACAACAGCCGTTTCATACCATGAGCTTGGATGTAGTAGGGCCACTTCCTCAAACCACCGGTGGAAACAGATATATTTTGGTAGTATTGACCACTGTACGAAGTGGGTTGAAGCTGTGGCGCTTCCAGCCCAAACTTCTAAGGCCACTGCCACCTTTCTTCACCAAAATATTTTCACTTGACATGGGTGCTCTCAAGTACTACTCTGCGACAATGGAAAAAACTTCACCTCCAAAGTAGTCGAAACCTTAGCTGCTTCCATGGGAGCCCAGCAAATGTTCTCAGATCCATATAACCCCTCAACCAATGGTACAGTAGAGCGAGCCAATGGTACTCTGGTTTTGATATTACAGAAAATGGCTTCATCTGATCCCCTTCATTGGGATCAATATCTCCCAAGCGCGCTTATGGCTTACAGAATTAGCTATAACTGGATTTTGAAAATGTCCCCTTTCCAAGTTTTGTATGGCAGGGAACTGGGCATACCTGCTCTCCTAGCTAAGGATGTCTTCTCTAGAGGAGAGGAGCCTGAAAAAGCCATGCGAAGGTTAGTTAACTGCATCATTCAGCTTCAATCAGAGGCTATGACCAACCTAGCAAAAATAGTTACTAAAGAAGGTCAAGCTGCCAAGTAGCTCCGAGCTCCCCTACCCTCTTTCCAAGTGTTGGATAAGGTTTTATATTACCACAATTGCATAACTCCTCGAAGTGGCAAACTTGGATCAATCTGGGAGGGGCCATTTAACATCACGTATAAGAGAGGAAATAAGTATTCTATAAAGTCTCTGGCCACTGGAACTATCATAAACCGGGTACATGGATGCTTCCTATAACCCTACACCCCTCCCAACATTCTTGAGGGGGGCAATGTCAGACATTCACCTTCTTGACTTAAGAGAAAGAATGTTGGAGGTATGAGTGCTCCCAAATCTGCTCTCATGATTGGCCCATCTCCTGCCCAATCTTTGAATAATATTGTGGTAATCAACAATATGAGTACCAATGGCGAAAAGACCTTGGTGGAATCCTGACTATTGGAGAAATAAGGATTATAACCAAAATCAGCGTAATAAGGTAAGAACTGATAATAGGAATTCTCTGACTTCTCAGCCGAATTTGAGGTGTTTGTTACCACATGAGTCTGACCATCGCCAAGGTGCAAAGATTTTACTTGACAATGATAGGATAAAAATTAACAAATCATTACCACACGAATCTGACTGCCTCCAAGGTGCAAAGATATTACTTGACGATGATAGGGTAAACATTAACCAATCATTACTACATGAGTCTGACCACCGCCAAGGTGAAAAGATTTTACTCACTGGTGATTGGATGCAATTCATCAAATCATTACCACACGGGTCAGTTTTGCCTCAAAAAAATTTTATCTTTGATCTGATAGGCCAAAAGCCTATATATCCCAATTTAGATAACTGAGCTTTACAAACTTTTGCCTCAAATACCCCTGGTCTCAAAATCTGAACTAGTTTAAATAGGAAAAACTAGTATTGAGAAAAGGACCTTTTTTGGTTTTAGCCTGGCTTAACAATAAAAAAACATAGAAAACTTTAACAAGTGTTATTTATTACTTTTATTATAAAGTAAATATCTCACTTTAATAAGTTATTTGTGGTATCCATTGGCGGATCCCACACAAGGTATTCAGATTCCTAAGCCCAGGATGAAGAATATCTGAAACCTGCAACATTGAGCGTCCCTATTTTAAGTTGTAAAAAACCCTCTAAGGGTGTTAAACTGGCTCAATAGACCCAGCCGCACCCATAGGACCACCTTAGCTTTTATGTGAGGACGCTGATCTGGGCCAGCTCCTATTGTTTAATGATACGTCGTCACTTTACATGGAGGAGTCATAGAGCCAAACTTAGCTTAACCTACCAAACAGTCTAATATTTCTGGAAGGTCAACCATGGGAGAAGGCTTGGTCAATTGTGACATTATCAAAATAGTTGAGTGATGGATCAAGCAACTCAGGAGCAAACGCTTCTGAGTATTGCTCAGGACCATCTGCTACATTGGCACTCACTGGCGTTTCTATATGATGGAAGTGAAGCAGTACGCCAATTTCTCCATTATTAGCATGTGACTCAAAGGGAACTAACTAAAACGTTGCCTTCCAAAAGCTACTTTAAGAGCTTTTTGATGTGCTTTACATTGTTTAGTGGACATGGAATCCAAAAATAAAATAACACAAGCATCACTACAAGAGAATGGCATAGAGGCGCTAAATACTTTAAAATATGGAGGATGCTGGTCTTCCATGAGGGTTTTCTCATCATGTCCTTCTGTTCCTTCATTGGAGGAACAGGCATGCGCCTTGTGGACCAGCGCTTTGCATTCAGTTCAAATAGGTGCTGCCTTAGGGAGGATGGTAAACAAATTTGAGGGGTATCACCAGGGAAGTTAAAGTTAGTAACCTTTGGGATTCTAGACAAATATTTTTGAATTTCTAGTGGGTCAATACCAACGATAGCTCTGCTGCTACAGAGCCTTTTAAAAAAAGTTTTGTAATCCAAACCACTTGATAGCCCCGGACTTTTCTAAGCCTTTTTAAGGTTAATTTCAACATAATTGCATGGGAGGATATCTAAAAGCATTTAAAAGTGATAAGGTGTTGGGATTTTTGCCCATATTTCCATCTGACTAGATTACCAGGGGTCGCTAGGGGAAAATTCCCTATAGCGAAGTATATTAGATATTATTTGACCCTGATTTTAGGGTAACAATGTTTGGGTGATTTTAGGTAATTCGCCTGGTTCAGATACGTCAAGGATCAATCCAGGTGAATGCTTAAGATCTCAGTGGGCAGAGTTGCCAATGAAATGGGGCATCTGATAGTTGATTGATGATTAACTATCTGGTGTACCAATTGGGATCAGTTGGGTTTCATCACCAACTTATTGAGTTTTTAAGGATAAAGTTACAAGGTGAGTGATGCCGCCTGCAACTAGCAAATTGATCAGTTAATTTGTGACCTGACTTAATGGGTAACAAGTCCCACTACATAAGCAGGTCGCTTGCAAAATACTTTTGGTTTGCTGGGATCAAGAGGAAGACGTCAGAAAAATGGTTTTCAACTCTTTCCGTTTTAGGTTTCAAGGATGTCCAATGACAGAATCCTAGCTAGGATAGGGAAGACCACCGCTGATGAGACAACAACGGGTAATTCAATGGCACTGGCTGCCGTTTCATTGATGAGGTGCAACCAAGGGTTGGGCGCCGAATTCCCACTATAAATTTCCCTAAGAATTCACTCGATATAAAACATCAATTAAAACAATCAATTACAAGAGTATCAACATAATATACTTTAGCAAAATCCATTTCTATTCTATTCTTCTTCAAGGAAATTATTGCTGACAGCTTTAATTGGAGACTCTTTAGGATAAAGAATAAGGATCTGAGCGTGGATCCAGAGAAGAGAAGCTGAGCAATTTTGGAGATTGCTGCCAAATTTGTGTCAAAGAGAGAAGCCATAAACAAGGATCTGAGCATGGATCAAGTTAGGCGGTATAAGGGAACGAATCCCTATTGAGGACATCTTAAGTATTTTGAGGAGGAATACTGGTCAAGTGTTGGACACAATACTAGTGCTTTATTCAACTATGGATACTAGTCTTAATACTAATATCAATTGACTATATATTATTATCAGACAACATGGAGAATTGCACAACACCAAACCTGTGCAGTTAAGCAAATTTAGGGGTTATCAGCTGTAAACAATCAGCAAAACCCATAAATTTAGCATAATTGTTGCAAAATTGACCCTGGGCTCCGCTAGTATGCCAGGCCAACTAGTATGAAGACTGGTGGCTCTTTGCTGTTTTGCCTTCATTGGCGTACCAACCCCTACAAGTCCTGCGTCCAACCCACCAACTAACCACCAACGGCTTCGCCTTTAGCCCCAGGTGTCCTTGGTGTGTGACCCAGCAAGTCCTGCCCCCTTACTGGGCGGCTCAGGCACTTCCACGCTGCCCCACCCTCGCAACCCTTCACCAACCCATCTGGGAATACCCCAGCAAGTCCATCCCCCTTATTGGGTGGCTATGGCAACTCCTGCACTTCACCCCGCTAGGGTTGGCGGCCTGTCAGTGCATCCACTGGTAGCCAGATGGCCAGGTTTCCTCTGGTTCCTCATAAGGAGGAGGCATGGGAGCTGGCAGTGCCGGCCACTCCAGGCGTGATCACCTGCACCTATCAGGGATCCCCTATCTTATCTACTTCTACTCCACAGGGTATTATCCACTATAAGTAAAATTAAGATTGGTGCAAGTGAGATGTTTATTAGGAGGGAATGAACGATTATTTATACTACTTTCAGGGCTACTGCACCCAAGTGCTCCTTGGCCAATCAAATATTGGAAAACCAATCAGCTTCTTGATTTCAAAACTCTATCAGATCATAAACTTCATTCATTCATACTTCATAGCAATTCCCTCCAGATCTGCTCATTTAATCACTGAATATTAAATTAGGTCGATCCATCCTCAGCATAAGTTGCTGGTTGATCATATATAAATTTGTATTTAAATAGAACTTTGAGCATCCTTGGCATGAGTCACCAGTGCTTAAAATTAGTTGCAGTTACTAAATGATTGATAACGAATACTTTGACTTTCCACCAGAAAATCCCACAATCATTTATTATGGCAGTTGGCTCAGGGATAAGATTCTGCCAACTCAAATTCAAGTTAGCGAAATCATTGTTATATGCTTGTAAACAAATACATCAGCTTTCCACTGGAAATTCCAACAATCACCATGATTTGATAGTCAGCGCCAAACCGGGAATCCGCTGAACCTAAAATGATTATTATTTTTATAACATTAAATAGTATCAAACTAGGCAATTAACCAGCAATTATGCCCAACTAACCAAAACCAATAATTCTGATACTATTAAAAAATTCATCTGGTTAAAATCCTGACATTGCCCTCCACTTAACCAGATGATATCCTTTATTGCAACCCACCCTGATTGTAGGTCAAAACCTCCCAGCGCCCTCACAAAGGAGCGCTGGTCTTAACCAAGGCTTTTGCCACTCCATAACCAAACCTTCAACTACTCAAGCAGCCAACCAGTGAAGCCCCATGTAGTGAACACCACTGTCAGAAAAATGACTATGGGCTCTGCTAGTTGGAAGGCCAACCAGTATGAAAACTGGTTAGCCCTTGCCTTTTTACCTTAGGCGTTGGGGCCAACAGCAGCGGCTAACACCTTAGCATGTCACCCATGCCATCTGGGGATCCCCCAGCCTAAACTCCAACCAACGAAATAAATATAAACTTATAAACAAAGGTAGATTAGGCAAAGGGAGATATTTATTGAGAAGGAAGCGCCAGGTATTTATACTATTCACAAAAGGGCTACTGTGCCCACTGCTGACCTATCAGCTCTTCTGCTGGTTCTTTCAGCCAACCAAACTTCTTCTTCTACTATATTATTCTCTTCCCTGGCATTGACCCTCTCGCTCTGTCCTTCCCAATGTCTGAATTAGTTTTGGCTCATCATCAGCCTTAAGTTGCTGATGAGCCATATAAATAATTAATCTAAATAAATATCAAATTTGGGTTTGACCTTCAAGTTGATAATAATGCACTAGAAACAACTTTAGTTGCTTTCTTTGACTCAAAATATCTTGGCATCTTGCTGGCATCTCTTCTCATCTTATCTCAATTAATTTGATTTTAATAAATGAGGCACTGGAAACAACTTCAGCCACCTTGGACTCATAATTATCAGAATAACCAACATCAAATAGATAGTGCAGGCAGCAAAATCATAGATGGACATTTAATTGAATACATCGGTTTTCCACCAGAAATCCCACAACTGTCCATGAATAGCAGTTGGTGTCAAACACTGATCCCGCTGACTAGAACCAATTGGATTATCCTCAGCTATTAGTTGCTGGTGATCCCTATACTAAATTTGGGGCCACCAATTGACCATACAAACCTATTTCCAAACTCAGTGGAATACTAATTTCAGCTCAACCCAAATTGGGGAGCAACTAACCAGCAATCATATTAAATCATATAAAATTTAGTCAATGAGCCATTCCACCAGGATTGGCCATATCATCCCAAATAATGTTAAATTATTGGAGAATTCCATATGGTTAAAATTCCAACAATATTGTTATAGCATCCTTATTGTAGTGGGTGCATTCCACATACTATGTGTGAGACTCACATATGTTAACTTCAATTTTAACATTTTAACTTCATCAGCCGCCTCTAATGTAAGTCTATGGAGCATTCTGAGCGTCTCAACTTGGAGGAACACCTCAGAACAAAGAGGGGGGCAAAGGAGGCTGCTCACCCCTTCACTATCCAGGGTAATCTATCCCATGTGATCTATGAGAGGTGGGTTACAGCTTAAACCCTGAAGGTTGCTCAGCTTCTATATATTCTCACCACCAAGGGATTGGCGGAAAAAGTCAGGGTGTGTCATGAGGTGGTGATGGCTACTGGCCCTCGCCAACAGCAAGGTTGTAGCTTTCCACTGTTCCAGAAGGTGTCCTTTCCATTTTGAGTCCCATTATTTTGAGTAAGACATTATTGAACAGAAAATTGTTCAAATAAACCTCAGACTCAAAATTGATTTCCAAACTTTCACCCTCCCACCAGTAAAGGTGAGTCCACCCCAACAGGTTAAGGCAAGATGAACCCATTTGATTTAAGGTGGGACTGTCGACCTGCTCTGGCATTGGGCTCGCCCTATCAGCCTTTTCATAAAATGTAACCAGCGCACAAGGTGGGATCGCACCACAAAAATTATTGGTAAAAAATTGATATCAATCCATCCAGTCAGGCTGGATCATGAAGTAACATCGGTAGCCAGTTAGTTTGCCAGTCTGACGTTGCTCTATTGGAATGATATTTTTAAAAATTCATGCACCTTTCTCTATTCTCCACATAGTGAGCTTATAAGGCAGCAGTCCACTACAGGCATTGCCTTCATTTCATCTTTACTATCTTCTTTCCCTTAGTATTATTAAAATAAATCTCTTTGATTTTCTTAGTTTTATATTAATTAATTAGTAATACCAATTTTCAGCTATGTATGAAACTTTGTGATTGACTTCAGGTGGTATTGTCCCTACTGACTATCATTTAAACATCTGAATGGCTGTACAAGCGGTATTCTGGCTGTTGCTTTTGGTTGTGACTCATAATGAGTGTTAGTGAAATGTTAATTATATCAGCAAACTCCATGACATGTGTAGTGGGGAAGCCTAAGTCAAAAATAGCCAAGATAAAAGCTTCTTTTTATTGAGGTAGCAGCGTGGATTAAAAACTCATGTCGCTCTGACACCTTCTCAAATGAAAATGGTGTCTTATATCCTGCAATATATGAAGATTATGAGGCGCACCATTGAGATTGGCAAAGAATAAGTGATATGTGGAGAAACTTTAATCTACATAAAACGTAGGCACAATTATATTAGTTTCCTTTTGAATTGGTTGTCATTTGTGAACATTATACACTGCTGAATACTGGAACACAAGCTTGTTCTAGCGGGGATTAAGGCAGCCATTAGGCTCAAGCCCTTTAGCAACAGTAGCATTTCAGATATCTCAATATCTTCTCTTAAGTGTTAATATTTAAGCATCTACCCTACCATCATATTCTCTACCAAAAATACCTAGAGGCAACATAATAATTAGTAATATATATTATGTAATATTATACTAACACAAGGAAAGAATAGAATTCATGGTTAAAAGAGCCCTGTTTATAGGCTTCAGGGGGTTGCAATGAGTATAGACACTTTACTCCCACCTGATTGGCTAAGTCATTGTCATATTTACTTTATGAGAACAACTACATCACTTCATTTATATAGGACTGAATCTTAGAATGATAAGGTCATTTTACCTATGACTGATAGATTAAAGCCAAAATAGTTATAATGAAAAGCAATCCTTGTTTAAAACCCTTATTAAGTTTTGAACAAGATTCCATATATTTCAGTTTACATGTGACAATCCTAACCCCAAACATGTTTATCAAGGTATTATTTTTAATCAAAATTGAGCTGCCATTGTGAATGGAGTTTACTGCAAAGATTGTTGCATCATCACAAAAAAGCTGTTAACCACATCTAGAAGAGTCTAATAAGAGTTAATCAATATTAGTAAAAATGCGCCATCAGAAGAAGAGGACATACCTCCCCTTCCACTGTGACACCCCTAATTTACTCAAGGCATGCATACTTTTTTGACAAGAAGTTTAACTTCTTATTAGTTATTTATACATAAGATAATTTCTTTAAAAAGACTTTTATAAAGAAATTATATCAATTCTAGTTTTATATTAATATAAAATAAAATATTTCCTAACATTTAGTTTATTTTATTTTATACCCTTTCCAACATGAGTTAAATTGTGAGCTTATGGCAACTTTGCCCCTCTATAAGGAAACCAAAAAAGACTAAGAATATCATATATGTCATGGTGTGGGAATTCTGAGTTAGCACAAAGCAAGAAACCAAACAGTCCAGATCCTACACGGCACACTGGCGTTATTTCTTGCTAATATAATTTTATGTTTCCCTATGTACTCGTTTATTGGCCTAGAGTTTAGTCAAATAAAAATGGTTTTAGATAACAATCTTGTTAATGAGAAACACTCTACATTTTGTATGTTTAAAATCTAGAAATTATATATATACCATGTCATATATCTGGTGTTGGGCTTCCATTTTTGACTTAATTAAGCTATGTCTAAGAAAACTGACAGTCAGTACTTGAAGCTGTCCAAGACACAGGACAAGTAAATTAATTTATTAAAAGTGTGCCATGTTAGTGAGTAGGTCCTGTCAGCTAGAGTATCCGTTTTATGGTAGACATAATGAAATGGATTTATTGAAGTTAAGTATTAAAAGGCAATATAGTATTTATGAAGTACTCTTATTATTGTATAAAGGAGGGTTTTTATATGGTATACTTGATAGTAAAAACCCCAAAGGGAAAAGAACTTTAAAAAGAATAGTGGGGAAAATACTAAAGTGAGGCTAAATCAGACAAATCACTCCTTTATGGTTTAATACCTGTTGAGATTCTGATATGACTGGACAATATGCCCTGAAGAGCTATGGCAGATTAGCAAGAATATGCTGACTAGGATGAATTTTTGAGTATTTGAGCGCCTTAAAATGAGGCGGTATTGTGATATAATGGATTATTGAATTGCTTACAAATAAGGTGACAAGGCGATGTTGACATTTGGCAAATATTATTTAGATCGCCTCAAAATAATGCAATGGAGAATTGGAGAATACCATCCAAAAAAAGAGAATTTGCGGAATAGAATAGTCTAAGTTAAGAGAATGGCATCATTGTAAGTTGCTGATATAAGTGAGATGGGGAAATTAAAAGGTTAGGATGTTAATAGTCTTGAGATAGCAGAAAAGCAAAGAGTTGCTGCATTTATTAAATAAATAAAAAGTGTCATTAGGACAATTACTCCTATTTTAGTATATTTTCATGGCTGTTTGGAGGACCAACAATCCTCACATCATCCACCCATTCTTTGATGGGTTCAACTGTGCGACCCTTATAGCATATCCTAACAGTATTGCCAAAAATTATAACAATGGTGCTCACTACAGAAAGCCCATTGATCAAACACTAAAAATAAAAATCTCCAGTCTCCGTCCATGCCACATCAGGCCTGCCTTGCCAGGGAATCATCATGCAACACTGCACCAGCCAAACATAAGGAACTCAAACTTGCTTTAGACGTGGTGCTCCATAAAAAGGATGAACTTCTTTAATAGTGGGACGCCAATATGCTTAGCTCAACAGCACATTTATCCAAATGCAAATCCTGGGACAACAAAACAAGCAACTTGCTGATCGCTTAGATGACACTACCAAATGATTGCATTGCACAGGCGGAAGTTGACTGGTACCTCCTAGCCCTATCATTGGGAAGAGGTAGAATGACAAGGGTCTTCTTGGAAAGAACTATATGATGAGGAATATGAAGCTGGCAGGTACTACTACACCCAAAAGGCAGCTCTGGATATGAATATGAATTGGGACACCAATTATCTCAAGTGATGGCAGTGCTGCCCACCGCAGAGGGTCATGCTACCTCCAAAGCAGAAGACACCCCAACCTCTGCAGGAATGGCTCCTCATCTAGAAACTGCTTATTGGTCTCGACCCCATTCCTCAGTATGCCCCAAAAAGTCACAGCTATGGGCGGGATGAGGAGGTTAATATCAAGAAGCTGCCTCCATTTGATTGCAATGGGAATATCCATAACTTCTTTAAACGTTTAGAGCTTTCAGTGCAAGGCGCCTTGGATCTGCAAAAAGCTAAACTGTTGGTATCTGCCTTGGATGATGGGATGGCCAATAAAGCCACCTGCTACCTTCCAAACAGTTCTTTTACCTACCAAGAAGTGAAGGATACTGTGCTGCGACTGTTTGGGGGTACCTCAAAATGTCACAGTGAAAGGAGGAGTTCTTGACTATAGGGTTCCGCCATAATGAGACCCTCACAGAGTTTTCTGAACAATTTATGGCGGAAGCTCACATACAGATTAGGGCAGGCTATTTAGTGGAAGCTGACATGTGCATCACAATGACCTCCGCAGTAAAGTCATACCACGAGTTTCAAAATGTAATTTCTCTAATTTTGGATGATGACATTCTGTAACGGATCAGGAGGCACCTGATCCATACATTGCTTGATATCAGGTGGCGTTTGATCCAAATGTGGCTTTAATACAGAGGGCTTTGAACTCAGGGAAGTTAGAGCTTGTGAAATTTGACATCCTGAACTAGAAATGAATCTGTGAAATGATGCTGGGATTACACACATTGTGGATGATGATCCAGTGGAATGTGGAGTCTTTGCAAGAGATTTGCTGGATGGTGTTTGAGAGAGCCTAACATAGGAGTGAGCTTATTCAATACTTGCAAAGTGCTATTTATTGGAGGATGTTGCGGCCCTGAAGGGCCAGTCGCGTCTTCTACAAAGTATCAGAAAATTAAATATAAAATAATCGCTTGCTAATATAAAAATATTTATTTTATTATAAAGAGTTATTAAGTTTTGAAGAAATAATGATCTCAACTAGTGAGCTTGGCATGACATTGGCATCGTTCTCGGCCCTCTCCTGGTATCAGACCCTGCTGTTGATGTGTAGCGTTGTGAGAAAAGTGGTGCAGGAATGCATGGCAACGACGAGGCATGGCAGAAGGGTTTGGGGATGGGCTTTGGCTAGCTTATCCCTAGTATGGTCAGTAACATGGCTCTTACTTCCAATTTGTTCATAGCACCTTGGCGCAAACCCACCCATTACACGTTACCCTACTCAGATTTTGCAGTTCTTTCAACTTATATCCACTAACTTTCATCCACCCAATATGGAGCAGAAACATACCACCGCTGCTGGACCTTCTTACCCCAGGGAATACGCTCATACTGCTCACATTTTTTCTAGCAAACCCCAGCCTTACTATAATTCTGTGCCAGAGCTCAGCTGAATTATTCTCAACTGTTTGACTTCTGCCACAGCCTCATTTATGAAAATCATCAACAACCCAATTACTGAACTGGACCTGGTTATGCTGAATGTTAGCAATTGTCCTACTGACCTGGACCTGGTTACGCCAAATTTCAACAGAATTATCAGTCTGGACCCTTTTATAAAAACTAAAGATGTGGATCTTATGGGTTAATTGCTATGAGTGTGGCCGCCCTGGCCACCTGGCATGTAGTTTCCCTAACCGTCGTATTCACTACATGCAACAGGATCAATACTACCAGGGAAACGATGGAGTGGAGTAGAGATGGGAATTTCTACCTCCACTATCCCAACCCCAAACGTCCCGCCTAAATCCATTGTAGTATATCCTTATGAAGTTCCTCAATATGATGATGGGATTTTATAACAACCAGTTGGTGGAGTGAAAATACTGACCCAAGTTCAAGCCAAGGCCGTGAAGGATGAAAGACCTCAGGAGCAACCAAAGCCATACGCCTGACAAATGTTTGATTAAGCTTCCTTATACAAGCTGGATCTAGCCGCAGATGCGCCAACCCTGAAAGGAGTAAACATCACCCTTCTGGTAGACGTCATTGCAAAGAATACCCCAAATTTTTTGAGTGAATTATGAGTTTTCTTGTGAAAAGAGATCCCATAAATGTCCACATATTAAACAGTCAGTATCCTTATTATTCTGGGTGTACATATTGTGATATTTTTGTAGCGAAAAATAGAGTTTGAGCTATATTAGATAAGGCGTGCTGGTCAACATAGTTTCTACTAGTTGATGGCAAAGTTGAAGTTAAATCCTGATGTGAAACATTGAATGATGTAAAGAACTGCTGGAGTTAAAATTATGGTCTCTGAGAGAGTTTACAGTGCGCTACCTTTTCAGTTTGGGTCCACTATTGTTGTAGCTACGGTAATAGTGCTACCCATAAGTAACTGCGACCTGCTAATTGGAACTGCTTTCCTGTGACATTTCAGGGTGTTGTTGATTTGATGGAGGAGACCTTCGAAATTTTGGGGCAGCAGATCCCAATTTACTTTTCCTCTAGCGGAGTGCCAAAGCTCTTTGGTGCACATGGGCTATATCAATCTTGCATATAGAGATGGAGTGACTCTAATCACTATCATTGACTAAAAAGCAATACTCAGCCCCCTACCTAGCAGATATACAAATATCAAGATCTACCTCTCCAAGCAGCTAGGCCTATATTTATTCCTTCTGGACACCAAGTCATAATGAACAAAGTGTTAGAGGTGGAAGTGTCACTTGGTTTTATGGGGAGGTCATTGAGCCCTATCAGCAAACGCAGTTTGAGACTCAATTGGCTCCAGGGATTATACTCCCAGGCCATGGAGAGATCACGGTTATGAAGGCAAATCTCCATAATGAACTAATGAAAATCCATCGACACCAAATAGTGGCATAAATGCACTTGACCCCAATCAAGGAGGTCATTCAGGTTCACAAGTTCAATTCATTGGATGAATTTGGTCTACCCATTGAGTCGCAGCCTGGCGTAGTGATAATGGCACTGTGAGAGAATTTAATAGGGTTATTAGAAGAAAAAAGACCAAGTGATAGCTATATAAAAAATATAAAGAGATTTTTGCTGGACAACCATGATTTAAGATGCGCGCAGGGTGTGATCCATTATTTGAACACTGGGGATCATCCTCCCATCAGGTCACAACTGATCCAATGATCAAGGGCAGCTGAAAACATTGTCACCAAGGAAAATGATAAGTTTCTGGAGCAAGGGTTTCTCAAACCATCCAAGAGTCCGTGGGCTTCGCCCATTCTGATTGTAAAAAAGAAGGACGTCTCTAACTAGGTGGTGATAGACTACCAGAAGCTCAACAGCATTACAAAAAAGGGCTCATATCCCTTGCTGCATATCGATGAAGTTTTGATCGGTTAGAGAGAGCTTGTTACTCCTCAGAAATGGACTTGATATCAGGTTACTGGAAAATTGAGATGACTGCAGCGTAACAGGAAAAGTGCGCCATAATCAATCTAAAGGCCTTTTCAACCGATTCATATGCCACAAGGGCTGTATAATGCCCTGGCTATGTTCCAATGAGCCATGGACACTACCTCTGTCATCTAAAGATGTCATGAGTCCTTATAAACCTTGACAATATCAATGTTTTCTCTCAAACCTTTTTTGAGCACCTTGATTATCTAAAGGCAGTATTCCGCCAGCTTGTTGAGGTTAATATCAAGATAAAGCCTCAAAAATGTAATTCTTCAAGTATCAGTTGGAATGCCTGGGGTTTTTGGTAGACTCCAAGGGGCTGAAATTACAGCCAGCCAAGGTGGAGGCCAACCAAAAAATGACTAAACCTAATAGTAAGCATGTCATACAGGTATTTTTGGAAATGGTTAGCTACTACCAGAACTTTAGACCTAACTTCAGCTGTATTGGAGGCCACTTTTTGAATTGTTAAAAAGGATGTCATGTTTGAATGGACAGAACGCCATCAATGCTCCTTTGAAACACTTCAGATAGTGCTGATTAGTGAGCTGGTGCTACGCCAAATGAACTTTAATAAGCGTTTATTGTTCATATGGATGCGTCCCTTTCCACTGTGAGGGCAGTCCTTTCTCAGAAAGACGATGTGGGAGAGGAGCATCCCATTGTATACTGCAGTCAAAGCTTGAACTGCCATGAGCGTAATTATACCGTGACTGAGCAGGAGTGCTTAGTGGTGATTATGATATAAGCAATTTAAGGTCTACTTTTATGGGTTAAAGTTTAATGTTGTAGTGGATTACGCGTCATTGTGTTAGTTGCAGAACCTCAAGGAGCCTGAAGGGCTCTCAAACTGCAGACTTACGACTTTGAGATCCTCCATCAACCAGGAGAAAAACATCAGAACCCTGATTACTTATCTAGATTGTCACTATTGCTATGATGACGTATCTCAGCGATGTGATGAATGATAAGATGCTCAGCGTATTATATGATGACAAACTTCCCCAAGTAATGAAGGCGTTAAATGAGATGCACACAAATAGCTTCCAATGGAATGGGGAACTGTACAAGCAGATCGGCAATTCTACAGTGAACTTTCCATGACCCTTGACATGGCCTAGCATTATTATGAGCAATTACAAGGCAGTCAGACATGGTGGTGTGTGCAAGACACTGAAACTGTTGCGCCCTCAGTAATACTGGGAAAGTATGAACTTTGGCGTGCTTGGAACCATATCCTGTTGCCATCAGTGCCAAGTGGATAAGCTATTCCGCCAGAAGACCTCATAACAGTTAGTGAAACCACATTTTTCTTGGCATACGGTTTCCTTAGATGTTGTTGGCCCTTTACCAATGGGAGCTAACTAGTCCAAGTACATTCTGGTGAATATCAACCCTTGACCAGGTGGGTTTAAGTTCAGATCAATATGGGATTTAGATTCAGTCACCGTGGCCAAGTTCATATTGTAATGTATTATTCAGCGACATGGCTGCTCTCAGTTTATTCTTACCAATAATGGAACCAACTTCACCTCGTTTATTCTTCCCAAGCTGAATGAGCTAATGGGCATCCGCGGGGTTCTGACAACCCTATATCATCCTGAGTCCAATGGGTTGGTTGAACGGGCTGATGGAACATTAATGAACATCATTTAGAAGCTGGTAATTAATAGACGCTCTGATTGGAGTTCCCTCCTGTCTATCGCTATGTTTGCTTACTATATCAGCTATCTTTATGCCATGGGGAAGAGCCCTTTTTAACTATTATATGGATGACACAACGCTCTTCCAGCATTACTCTACTCATTCATAGAAGACACAGGCAGAATGTATTCTCATCGTTACTTGACATAATTAGCTAAACCGGTGATTAATATATAAATGGAAGCATAATATATCAGCTTGACCAAAAAGATTAAGAGTCAGGCTGCCAATC
>JAKSZP010013686.1:0-59665 GCA_022478985.1 Massospora cicadina
GGGTTTATACCCTTATCCGCCTAACTTTATCCACTCTCAGATCCTCAGTTTATGGCCTTTCCTATGGTGACACGAATATGGCAGTACTGCCCATCTCAGCTCAGCTTCTCTTCTATGGATCCTCAATCCTAACTCTTTATCCTTATAAAGAGCCCCCAATAAAAAAACAATCAAAAATTTCCTGTAGCTGTTTCAAACTAAAACCAATAATTAATTCTGCTAAATTAAACTCTTCTTTTATTGTGATTTATCAGGGAATTTATAGATGAAATCCAGCGCCCAAGCTTCAGTTGGCGCCTCAGCCAATAAAACGGCTTCCGTTGCCATTGAGTTTCCCTTTGTCATCTCAGCATCAATGGTCTTCCCCATCCTGGCTAGTATTTCTTCATTGGACAACCTTGAGACCTAAAACGGAAAGAGTCAGAAAATGTGTCACTAACGTTTCCACTCAATCCCAGCGATTCAACCAAATTTTATGAGCGACCTGCTTAGGTAATGGGATCTATTATTCATTATGGCAGTTCAAAAACCTACAGATCAATTTTCTAGTTGCAGTCAGCATCACTCGCCTCACAACTTGCTCCTTAAATTTCCAATTGGTTAGTGATTAAGAATGACTGATCCCAATCAGTACACCTGGTAGTTAAGCATTAATCATCTATCAGATGTCCAATTATTTCAGCAACTATGCCCTAACGAGATCATTTTCTTTCACTCAGTTGATCCCTGATGGATCTAATCCTAGAGATTTACCTAAAATCGCCCAAACATGGTTAGCTTGAAATCGGGGTCAACCAATACTCAATTCACTCGCCATAGGAATTACCCCCTAGTGACCCATGGTAATCTAGACAGCTGAAAACATGTGCAAAAATCCAACACCCCCCCTCTTGCCTAGATTTCCAGCGAGAATAGGATTGGGACAGGAGAATACCAGCTCAGATACCATGTCAAATATCTCTTGGGCTCTAGTGGATTACATTCAATATGTACTCAATGCTGCTCAGGACAACCTTCAGCATGCGGTTCTCTTCATCCTCACTACCATTTCCTCAGAGTGCAATCCCCTTGACCCTCTATTGTGCTGGGCTGGTTGATTTACTCATAATGATACTAATCCCAGGATCTGGTTTCCTCCCCATAAGGGCATATGGCCCGCTGTCATATCAGGATCCTTGGTCAAGCGTCATTGATTTACTAATCTTCATCCTAATCCTTGAGAGGAGGTTCTTGCCATCAATGTTTGTTTTGCAGCATAATTAATAATGTTCATTTATATCCTCTTCTGTTATTTTTTAAAAATAAGTTAAAGGGTCATATCATTTTTAATTCTTCTCTTGTGAGTTTATCTCATTTTTATGAGATTAATTTCTCCAAAGGTAGAGATTATTTGATTTTGAAGTGCATAATGTTGACTATTCTAAAAGTCTGACATCCCCCATACCTTCCAGCTCATATATCAAATTTGAAATTTCAGTCTTAATAATTGGTTGACAGAATGTCTGATAAAGCAGTTTGGCTTTTCCAACTGATGAGTCAGTCTACATGACAAAACCTATTCTATGGTCCCCCTAGGACTCATACTACCAGCCAAGTACCCATAGCCTGTCCTTCTGTGGAATTGCAAGAAATGGTATCCAACCCTAATGAAACCAGGTTAGTGATAGTCTTAAACAACTCGCAATCAATCCTTACTCTGTCATTAATTCCTAAATTAGATTTTTAAACTCTCATGGATTCAACTCCATTTGCAGATACTCCTACAATCATTGTCAAACCTCCTGAAGCAATGCCTTACACTCTTTATCAATTATTCCTCACTGGATTGGACTTGCTTCCAGAGTTCCTTTTATGACTTGCCAGTTTTGCAAACCAGCTATTCTGTCAACTGAACTAGCCATTGAAAACCACGAACATTTAGAACTCCACTACACAAAATTAAGCACCTGAGTAACTGAGGCTCTATTCATAGCTCTGAACCCCTCCAATATTAAAATATCCTAGATAAAGAAGTTGCAACCTATGCCCTTCTCTTTGCCGGCCAAGTTCTTTAAAGTTGGGCCATGAAGCTTTCAGCCTTTCCCAGCTTCCATGGCTAATTCTGCTTTAGCGTCCAAGAAGCTCATAGTTGTTGTCTGCAGGATGCCATTCACTCCTTGCATGACTATCTCATCTCTGGTGCATCCCATCGGTACCTTCCCTTAATGGCTTTGCTTGGGTCATGATTTTGCAAACCCCCGCCTAGTATCCCTGGCTTGATGTCAGCTCATATGTCCACTGTTCTTGATAAAGCCCATCAACAATTGCTTAAGACCAATATTAAAGCTCTGGTGCAATAATGGGATTACTTGGGGTTATTAATCGACTGTATCTTCTTATTATGTTGCTTCCCTCCCCGATCTGGGGTATTGCTTTTTGCAAGTACTAATACTTCCATCGCTCTTCCCCTAGTCACATTCTCACAGGATCAGCCTCCTCTCAACAAACTTGGATTCAAGTAGGTTTAGCCCTTGCTATAATCCAATCTGATATAAATTTTTATGGGTTTTTCACTCCTACTGCGAATCATTCTACCTCAACAGTAGGTAACATAGGCGGAATCATCCCTGTTTCAAAGATTACCAATAAACAAATATTAAATATAACTTTTTCTGTGTGTTTTTAATGTATTTTTTTCTTCTATATCTTTATCAATCTTTTATTTTTACTTCTTTTTATATGGGACATGACCTTCACTAAGTTCAGCAGTCCATCTTTTTATTTATTTCCTCAAACTTGTTCTGAGGTATACTTGAACCTACCAGTTTTCTATGGCTCAGAGGTTTTATTTTT
This sequence comes from Massospora cicadina, assembly GCA_022478985.1. Lineage (NCBI taxonomy): Eukaryota > Fungi > Entomophthoromycota > Entomophthoromycetes > Entomophthorales > Entomophthoraceae > Massospora > Massospora cicadina. Next base: position 2,833 of record JAKSZP010013686.1, read on the forward strand.
GTAATTTAACCATCTATTTTGGTTCACCGGTCCTTTTTTGGACTTAACCAAATTATCAAAACATAACCATCTTAATGGTTCAGCGGTCCTTTGGGAACACTCTTATATATTATTTTATTCCTCAATCCACTGCTTTAGATAATCAGCATGGACATGATTCTCAATCCATCCATCTAAGAGGTTTTTGATGGAATATGCATCCACTGCCATCTTGGTGATAATCTCAAAAGGACCTGACTGAAACGCATCTTGCTTATTTCTTCTCTCAAAACCATGCATACCAAAATAGGCATCTTTTTCGCCTATTTGGTATTCTTTTATTTAACTGAGGTAAGCCGACCAGGGGATGGACATTACCAAATATATGTAAAACTAAGGAAATAACTGACAAACATAAAATCAGGCACCCCACGGTACACAAGTTACCCCTGTTGCCAGTGGGACTGCCAGGTATGGGGGGTTGGTGCACTACTCCGAGGGGGTTTCCCCTGCTATGGAACAGGTGGGAAGGAAAGGGTCTGTGTGGAGGAACCAGAGTGGGAACCATGATTCTATGAGCGCTTTTTGCCTTGGTCTCATATATCCATAAAGCCAGGCTTGGAAGTGCTCCAGTAAGTGGACATGGAATCTGTTAATAACCCCATGAATGGTTGGGACCGTGCCCTTGAACGCATCTAATGCAATTGTGTGGATTGTCCACATTGCAATGGGTATTATTAGGGAACGGAGGATAGATGGGATCAGTGACTTGATCTGGAGTGCGAAGATACTCTTTGATACCAAGAATTCTTGTTCGTTTTGGATCTTAAGCAGGCGTGCGACTTCCTGCCATATAGCTTTGGTTGGGGAGCATGTTTCTAGGCGGTGATGTAGGGATCCCTCCCCTCCGCATACTGCACATGTTTTGTGGAGTGAGTTGGAATGGTCCGCCATCCTATAGGTCCTTCTCAGACAGCGCCAGGCGTTTGCTCTTATCCTTGGCTGTAGGAGTGGATGGTGAGTCATTTTCCACATTGCCTTCTGCGTGATTAAATCATAGGGAATGTCCAACATATCTAGGTATTCTATCCTAGCTATGCTTGGGGTTGTTGCGAGCATATCCCTCTGGGGGTGGTTTTCTGGGTTTCTTAATTTGAATTGGGGGCTGTGTCGTCCCCTTCCCTGTATAATACCCATGTTCTCTATGGTCCATCCCATATGGCGGATAGTTTGGAGGATATGTTTGAAATGAGGGGAGGTTCCATGCGGACCTGTTGCATTAGGGTGCTTGGCAAGGTATGAAAGTAGTCTGGGTGGACTATGTGGGTTGGTTAATTTGAGCGCCTGTGCAAAGTTAGTCCTTGCTGCTCTGGACCAATGTTGTTGCGGGAGGTCTGGAGCAAGGATTTCCTTTATCCAGGTACCTAGGATGTGATTGGCGTGGCTCTCAAAATCTATTGTTCCCAAGCCTCCACTTGAGCGTGGGCCAAATAGAGTTCAAATGTATAGGAGGGTGAGAGCCAGGCCACAGCCAGCCCTGGATAAGCGCGCGGATTGAAGTTATAAAGGTAGGTGAGAAGGCGATCGCGTGGGCCTGGTACCACAGTATTGGGAGGATGAGCGAGTTAGCAACTGTAAATCGTCCTGTTAATCCTGGGGTTCTTCCCTTGAGGGAGGCGACGCGTTTGGATACCCGTTGTAACAGGTTACTTTTCCATTGTCTCATTAGCATATCCCCATGATTCTAGCCAGATTCCAAGGTGTCGGACAGGAGTGGTGGTGGGAGGTGTTGCAAAGGGTAAAATGATTGGGTTTTTTCTTCGTGTGTTAGTATGAGGTTCTGATGTTGTGGCAAGATTGTTTGTGTATTTGCCTAAGAAAATAATTTCTGTCTTCCTTTTGTTGAGCGATGCATTGCTCACCTTGGAGTATTCCTCTAGAGTGCATTCCAGCTGTCGGGCATCTTCATTGTTTGCTATACCTGCTACGCAGTCATCCGCAAAGGCCAGTATTTTGACTGTTGGTTGTCCTTGTGCGGTTATCCTCATGAGACGTGTTTCAGTTACTCGGAGGAGTGGGTCAAAGCTGAAATTGTATAGCAGTGGGCTGAGGGGATCCCCTTGTTTGAGCCCCCTGTGTGGTTTAATCTTGTTTGTTAGGAATCCAGGGCCGCATACAGCCATGGTTGCAGATTCTGTTAGGAGCATCGCCCATTTTATGAATCTTGGTGGGAGCTTGAAGGCATGTAGACATTCTTTTAGGTATGGCCAGCTAACACGGTCATACGCCTTTTCCTGATCCAAGAAGACCAGGGCACCAGTTGCTTTGGATTGGCAAATCTTTGCAACAGGGTGAATGTTGTTCCAGATTGAACGCCCTGGTATAAACCCAAACTGGTTGGGTGAAGGACGCATGATGCAATTGCGCCTAATCTAGCTGCTAAAATTTTTGTTAGAATTTTTGTGTCAGTGTTGGAGAGTGCAATTGGGCGCCAGTTGGCCAGGTCCAACTTGTCACCCTTTTTATACAAGGTTATAACGTAGGATTCATGTCCTCCTGGTAATAGGCGTGTTTCCAACAAACTCTGGTTCATTGACGCCAATAGGAGGGGGGCGATTTGTTTAAAATATTTTTTGTAAAATTCGTAGGGTATCCCATCAGGCCCTGGGCATTTCCTATGTGGTGCACCGCAAATTGTCTCCCAAAGCTCCTCCCGTGTGATAAGGGATAGTATATTGTAATTTGGTGGTGTACTTTGTATCTCAGCAGTTTGTATAAATTCTTTAATTTTTTGTGGATCTGTTGGCATATCGCGATATAATTCAGTGTAATAGCGGTGTACTTCCGCCTTGACCTCCTCAGGGTCAGTTGCCATGGTGCCATTGGTCTTGCGGACCTGTGTAACATGGGCTGGTTTCTGTGGGAGTGGAATTGGTGGAAAAAGTATGTCAAACAGGTTTCGCCTTCCTTTATGAACTTACCTTTGTTTGATACTTTGATTCTGTGTTGGTGTTCGAAGATGAGGTTGTTAAACTGGGCAGAAATTTCTGCCCATTTGCGTCCCCATTTAGGGCTATAGCCAGATCTCAGAGTATTTATTTCCAGGTGGTCTAGTTCCACCAAGGTACGCTTGATTGTGGCTGTGTCTGTGGTGTACTTATGTGATGCAATATGTCAGGTTTTGTTGATTAAATCCTTTTTGAAATTTTCCCATGTTCCAATGGGATCCAAAGTTAATGGGGCTGTGAATTATGGGTTCGTAGCCTTGTTTTCAACCCAGTCAGATATCTCAGGCAATTTTATATTTTCTGGGTGAAGCTTTCTTCAAGGTGACACCTGTGTGTTGGATTGGGTTGGCGTTAACTTCACTGTAACTAATTAGTGGTCAGAAAAATTGATCTTTTTTGTTATAAATTTGGATATTCTTGGCGGTGGGATTGCAGGATGAGGATGTGGTCAATTTGACTCATCAATATGAGTGCTCCCTCGCGTATGTTGGGCCAAGTCATGTGGGGAAGGAGTGGTGAATTGGGGGACCATCTAGTACTTAAAAAAGGAGTGGTGAATTGGGGGGAAGAGCATCCTGTAAGCCAAGAGATGCCTTCATTGTGCGGAATTTAATGTGTCCAGGTGGGTATCCCAAAGGATTAGGCCATCGATCCATATTGGGGTTATCCCAGCAGTTGAAATCGCCTAACATAATGGTATCTGGTGGGAGGGTGAGAGTAGGAATGTTTTCAAAAAATTGTTTTCTCTCAGTTGCAGTGCACGGTGCATATATACATGCTATCAAAATTAGTTCTCTTGGCACGTGATTGTTGCTACCAAGACTCAGCCATGCAAGTGTGATGACGAATTTGTAATTTTAACTTTTTTGTTGTTTTGGATGATCACCCCACAGTGAGACGTCCATACTGATTGTGATGGTGCGACCCTGGCTGACCAGGATTCTTCTTCCCCTTGTAGACAGTGGGTTTCTTGGATGGCCAAGATGTCAACAAGGGGTTTTTGCAGGAATGCCAGCTTTTTGGCTTGTGATGTATGAGCCCTGGCTCCCGCGATGTTTAGCGTCCCTATTGACACTGAGGTGCCCGCGGCGCCTCAGGAGTGGTTGGGAGTGCCATCTGGCCCTATCCCACAATGGCTCATTTTAGCCATGCTCACGTCTGTACTCCAATTCTTTCACTGCCATTTTTGGTTCCCTTGATCTGACCCAATAGTTCAATGGAATTGCAGTTTTTTGCATTTGCGTCAACTTTTCCTGCACAGGTCTCATGTTGATTTGATGCAGATTGTTGATTGGATTTTGTATTTTTGAGGTTCAACTTTGGTGAATTGTGCACCGCATTTTGCCCAAATTGCGGTTGCATTGTTCCTCAATATGTTCATGACTGATGTCGCTTTGTGACTCAGTCAGGTTACTGTAAAATTTTCGACCTGGGCATATTGTTCAGATTGGTTGGTTTGGTGAATATCCAAAATATCCTCCTGAATTTGTCCAGGGTTAATGATGGACTCCGCGTGTGCTGCCACTTCAGCCGCTGCTTGCTTGCATGCTTTTTGTGCCACTTTACGTTGTTTGCTTGTAACTGGGTCCACAATGGAGTATAGTCCATCTTCACCCCAGCGGAATGGGTGGTGACCATCAGTCATTTTGGCGAAGTTTTCACTATCTTTGTCCATTGCTTCCTCACACTAGTCATTTTCCATTAAGCCCTCTTTCACAGGCATGCATGTTCCTTGTGGCCCAGTGAGCCACAGTGGTTGCAAATGGGTGGTGCGCGCTCCGGTGTAACTCAGAACGAGGCTGACTGGTCCCCATCTTCAAAGTGATTTTCTGCTATGCGGGGAATTCTGGATAAGTCCTCTTCCACTTCTGGGAAGGGATTGATTACAGCGATAGCTTTGCCCGTGCACAGGTTGGGCATCAGGTGAAATTGCTGTAATTTGAGTTGCTGAATTTCTCTGTAGGCCACGAGACCTTTGCAGAGCTCCTCCTCTATTACCTTACGATGAAGGTTGGTGGGGAGCGAGTCAAAAGAGATGAACAAAGTTTTCGCTTTGTTCCATCTGGTGCGCGCGGTGCACACAATTTTTTTGCCCTCGGGGAGGGCAATTTCCACACAGACTTTTGCTGTGGCATCGGCTTCATTGGCTGTTTCAAAACCAATATCAATCCAGCCATGGCCCATGTTGTTGGTGGCTACGTACACCGCGTGAGGGAAAAGTGAGGGCTGTGCCTCACATGTTTTCTCCCACAGTGTCGGTGACTCATCACCAAGGAAGAGTCTGATCCCATGTTCCAACTTTGATAAGGGTTGGTTGAACTGAATGTACATATATTGCGCATGCTTTACAGTGAATACCATAAACCCAGATGGTGTCTGAGTTTGCGATTTCTTTGCAGATTGGATTCCTGGTCCCCCTCCAGGGCGTTTCTTGCCCTTAGTTGCACCATTGAGTGCACCGCTCACTACGATGCTCACCCATGTTGTATTATTTTTATTGATAGAGTCGCCCATCTTTCCTGTGTGTGATTATCCAAATTTGCTCTTCAAATCGAATTATAGTAACTAAAGTGATTGTTACAAGAAAGAAAAGCGCCTATTTGGTATTCTGATAATGCAGGTCGGTTCTTATTGCCAGTTGTTTTTGCCTTGATCCTTTTCACAAAGGTTGAATAAAATGCTTGCAATATCATCTCAATCGGGATATTTGAAAATTGGATCAGGCACTGCTCAGAACTCATCCCCAATGTTGGTTCCACCATCGAATATAGAATGGCGGCAATGTAGCCTTCCTTCTATATAGTATCTCAAACATAATTTTTCCTATTGCCATATAATGACTTCTATTATATGCAAATGTCCAAACTGAGGTAGATTTCCTATGCGGAAGTTCTCCCTGAAATCAGCTTCCTCAGCACCATGGCCAGCGTTCCATTGATTCGTTCTACCAGTCCATTGATCTCCAGTGGTAAGGTACTTGGCACAACTCCTCTGATCTCCATTATCTCATTCAATCTCAGGATCACATGAGACATGAAGCTTGTCCCATTATCACTAAGCAGGATCTGCAGACATCCATGATGGTATACTACTTGATCCAGGATGAACCTCGAGGTACTGGTAGCATCTACTTTTGTTAGGTCTTTTGTCTCAACCCATATCGTCAGATGTTGATGGCAACTATGATGTAATTAGCTCCCCCATTATTTATACTTAATGGCCCCATCACATAGATGGACACTGTATACCAGAAATTTCCAGGGCGGAACAGTCAATATCCAGTCATGTCCTTGTATGGCTTGTGCAACTGGCACTCCACACAACAAGCCAGATAATCTGCTACATCGTAGTTGATAGACACCCAATACTGGCAAATGTGATTGGTCATATTCCACAGGCCTCCATGCCCAACAACCTTATGCGCAGCTTGAACAATAGACGCTCGTTCTGATGGCTTTAAAAATAGTAGCTGTTTTCCATTAGTCATCTTAAAACTTGTCAATTCATGGTCTCAGTGTTTTACATCGCTTTTCAAAGTGCACCTTGGATTTATAGGGGCTCGTTCCTGATTTCTCCTTTACCCATTCTCTGGAACAGCCCATCCGCTTTCTGGTATACCACTTGGACCATTGGTAACCTCAATAATCCATCCGCATTATTATGAGAAGCTCCATCTTGGTGGACTATCTCATAATCATAAACCTGTAGCTCTAATGTCCATCAGGCCAGTAGTCCTTCCAGTTCTCTTAAATTGTGTAGCCAACGCAACGAGGAGTGTTACATTGCAACTTTAAAGTGCATTCCAAGAATATACACCCAAAACTGTTTACAGGCATAAATTTCTACAAGCATTTACGCTCATTCACATTGTAATCTCTCTCAGTTGCTGATAGCATCTGGCTCACATACGCTACCAGATCTTCATCCCCAAGTTCATCCACTTGGCTCAGGATGGCGCTAGTTGCCGTTAATAAAGCATTATTGGTAATAAAACTCTTGATTGAAATTTGTATAATTCAATATTAGAGAGTATTAAGTACCAGCATAACTACAAAAGAATTCTGGTCCTCTTCATTTAAACGAATTTTTTGTTTCCTTAAGCAAATTGTAATAGAGGCTTGGTGATTCTCAGAAAATCCCAAATGAATTTTTGATAGTATCCAACCATTCCAAGGAACACTTGGATATCTTGGATACTTTTTGGAACAGACATTCGCTCTATGGCTTTAAATTTTCTTGGCTTGTAGTTGCAGTCCACTATAGTTGATAAATAATCCAAGATATCCCAAATCTTTCTTGAAGAAATGGCACTAATTCAGCTTGATCTTAAGGTTTGCTGCGGACAGACTCTTAAAGACTTCATCCAAGTGGTGTAAATGGTCATAAAAAGTCTTAATGAACACCTTTATTTCGTCCAAGTATACCAGGACGCGTTAGCAACTTCAGATCATTTAATATGGCACCCATGGCCCTCTTGAACGTCTCAGACTCATTGCATAGACCTTGGGGCATCCTCATTGGTTGATATAGCTCCTGTGAAATAATGATTGCGCATTTCTCTTGGTCTTCCGTTGACAAATTGATTTTCCAATATCCAATATTAGATCTATTGCGGAGAAAAACTTTGGTTCTCCCAATTGATCTAATGCATTGTCAATTTGTGGTAGAAGATAAAAATCTTTCTTCATTTACTTATTCAGCTTCCAATAATAGAATACCACACAAATAGAGCCATCCTTCTTCTTTACGATTAGAATAGGGCTCGCCTGAGGATTCAATGACAGAACTAGAAGCCCATGCATTACTAGTTTATTAATTTCTTCTTTCATTACCACTTTGACTGCCTTTGACCATTGAATCAGTCTCCTTCTTATTGGCAAATACTCCACAGTATTGAATTTGTGGATTAAATCCCTTGCACATCCCAAATCATGATCATCCTGGAAAAATAATTCCCAATACTTGTCAAATAATTTAAGCACCTCCTCCCGCTATCTGTCCATCAGATCAGGGAGTTACTATCGATTAAGCAATAGATTAATACTTTTGGTCACACCTGCTAGTAATTCTGACTCAATGAGGGTCCCAAAACCGTGGAATTTCCTCAATTCAGCCATCAAAATTAGATGTACAATGTGATGATATGATTCTTTTCAATCTTCATTGGGGTTTCACTCAAATTTTCAGGAGAACTCGAATTTTTCCATGGCCCAGCATAATTATTACAGGAGCCAACAAAGATCTAATCTGGAATTCTTGCTGAGGCTTCCAACTTCTCCATACAGCAGCTCAGGTATCTCCAATATTAAGCCTGTGTCAACTATGATCTGTGATCCCAGCAGTATGGTTCTTATACTCTTGATCCTCAATGGAATTCCCCAATTTTCTAGGATTTCAATCAGCATTTCTCGTCTCTTCCAGCCAACTAGTTGGTATCATATTGGGACAATGCTGTCATTGTATATCAGGTTGATGAAGTTATTTCTCCTACTCAGTGGAGCTTCCCCATCCTTCTGATAAACCAATGATAACGTCTGACCCAATATGGTCGACGTATTATATTCAAAGTTAGATTTTTCTGTACTTATGTAGAAGCTCCATCCCAATAAGAATAGAATAGATTTTGTTGACCAAAACTATTGTTAGGGTGTACCACTAAAGATCCAAATTAGAGCGGCAGAGCACTATACGCTTAACAGGAGATGGTAGTATTCGGCCTGGCTGTCCTATATTCTTTTGTTCTAAATTGGGTGAGAACCTCATCTTCTTCACCAGCTTGGTCAAGACAATATTGATAAACGCTCCACTATCAACTATAGCCTGCATCTGTACTCGATTAACCAGTATATCTATATACATACACTCATAGTATTATAAAATTGCCTTTACTAGGTATATAGAGGCATTATTTGACAAATTGAGGGTGTAAATTATTTGCATCATAGGTCAGGAAAAATTCCTTGATTGCGCTAAGTGTGATAGACAGGTTTGCCTCATCTAATTTGACCTCAGTCAATTCTTCCAGATTCTTTGCAGCTCAATTGTTGTCAGCTAGTTGTAGCGTATATGGATGAGCAACTTCGTTAATTTATTTTGGGGTTGACCTTCTTCACTCCAGATCTGGTTACTGCATAAACATCCTAATTGACCACATGATATAATTGTTCCTGCACGCCATCAACGAACAGATCACTTATTTAAATTTATTCATGCAAGATATTGGGGGAAAAGGTTTATCTGCAGTTCCAGATTGTTCCCCGTCTAGGAAGCGGGCCCTTTTACTGACTTCTGTGCGGGTTTGGCCTCTTTCGCTTGGACCACATTGATCTGTTACTTGTCTTCTTGCATTTTACAGCAAAGTGTCCTGTTTCCTCTGCACTGAAAACAGCGTTTTTTATTGATCCATTTGAACTCCTTGGGCTTATTTCCCACCACAGTTTGATTATTAAACTCCTTAGCGCTCTCAGTACCTTTCTTGAGATTTAAATTTCATACTGGACTCAGTTTAAAACTTCTATAGGGGCATCAAATGTAGCTCCTAATATCTTCACGTGATCAACCATATTGTAAATGGTAATCTCAGTAGCAAATATGAAAGACATTATTTGATGTAAATCGTGATAGGGCCAAACGGCTGCTTGCAACATGATCATTCTTCAAAATTGTTTAATACTTTTTCTCTGAGTCAAAATCTGCGAATCTCAGTAGATACAATCGGTGAAACATGCTAAGGATTTATTATTCTAAATTTGGATTCCCATGAATTCTTGCTTGCACTTTGACTTATTCATAGGACTTCCAAATTCTTTCATGATGGCCGCCTTCGCCTCTGAAATGACCAGCTGTCCCCCTCTAGATGGGGTAACACTAGGTTCTGACAATTATTGTAAAAAGTTATCAACGTCAAAGCTTTTTAACAATTGCCATACCCAAACATTGTAATGCAAGTAATTGGAAATATGCAGGGGCGTTATTCTGATGGAATGTGGTATTTTTTTGTAGTCTTAAATTAGTACGAAGTTTCTATAGCCACTACTCTTGGTTTGGCTACTTGACTAACTTGAGGTGTGATCTTGAGAGTCATCTCTGAAATTGCTGTGAATGCGGTTGGCATATTTCATGGAATCATTGACTTTCCAACTAAAATTCTTGAGGTCTCTCTTCAGCATCAGTCGCCGCATAGGGCTCACATTTTGTTTTTTGAGTCTTCAACTCTAAAACTTGCTTCATCAGATGCTCTATATCTGCGTTAAATGCTCGTAATTGAACTTGATCCAATTTACGTTCAGTTTTAAAAAGTAAAACTTTCTTGAATTATATATCCTCCTTTTTTAATATTGTTACTTTTCCTAGCAGATCATTGCCAAAATTTAGAGACATCTATAACTACTTCCTTAAACTTGGCAACTCTCTCCTCCAAGGCAGTGAATTCTTAATGATCAGCAGACTTAAAGGCATTCTTTTTGATGGTTGCCAACTCCATCCAGAGTTTTCTTATCTCATCCTTGTACAAAATCTTGTACTAGTGTATCCTACTCAATGCAACCCCTGTATGAGCACCAATTGGTAAATTTTAGGGGCGTCACTGCTCGTTCACAAATAATAACCCTTAATTAATAACTGCACAGATTCAGTTATCTCACACTTTGTGTTGTCTGATAATAAATGATATTCAATTGATAATTTTTTGAAGACTACTATCCTTAGTTGATTATTAATCAAATCTGGTCCAACGCTTGACCAATATTTCTCCTTGAAATACTCCTGATGTCTTCGGTAGGGATTTATACCCTTATCCATCTAACTCAATCCATGCTCAGATACCTCAGCTTATGACATTTTCTCTAATGTCATGAAGTCGGTATTAATTCTCATCTCATCTCAGCTTCTATTATAAGGATCCTCAATCCTTACTCTTTATCCTTCTAAAGCATCCCCAATTAAAGCACATGAGAAATAATTTTCTGAAGTTGAATATAATTAAAACCAACAATGTTTTCTGCTAAATTAGATTATTTTGAATTTTGGGGAATTTATAGAGGGAATTTGGCGCCCAACCTTCAGTTGGCTCCTCAGCCATGAAATGGCAGCCGTTGCCATTGAATTTCCCTTTGTCATCTCACCAGTGATGTTCTTCCCCATCCTTTTTAAGATTCCTTCATTGGACATCCTCAAGACCTAAAATGGAAAGTGTCAGAAAATGTGTCCCTAACGTTTTCAACAAGATTTTGTGAGCCAACTGTATTTGGTTAGCGACCTGATTAGGTAATAGGACTTTTTACCCATTATGGCAGGTTGTGAACCAACAGATCAAATTGCTAATTTCAGGAAGCATCACTTATCTTGCAACTTGCTCCTTAATTCCAAATCAATTGGTCATGCAACCTGAAAAATCATAATTATTACACTTGATAGTTGATCATTAATCAACTATCAGATGCTTCATTTTGTTAGCAATTCTGCCCAAAGAGATCTTAAGCATTTACCTAAATTGATCCACAATGTATTTGAATCTGGAAAATTAACTAAAATTTCTCAAACATTGTTAGCCCAAAAATCGGTGTTAACAAATATCCATTTCACTTGCCATAGGGAATTATCCTGTAGCGACCCATGGTAATCTAGATGGCTATAAATGTGGGCAAAAATCCCAACAGATCCTCATTACACTTGATGTAGTGTTTTTTACCATTATTGCATAGTAGATTCTGTTGCAGACATGCCCATAAAAATATATTTTTATAAAAAAATTTGGAAGTAGCTTTAGCGCTCTGTGCAGGAATAACAATACCTTTATACTACTTTGTGAAAAAATTATTACTATTAGGATGTATTGATATCCTCATGTGGATTCATGTACTGGACCTTTGACGTCTAATATTATGGTGTGAAACAGATGCCGAGGGGTCATAAGCTAAAAGTTGTACTTGGCCTTATGCAGTTTCTGCTTTTTACAATGATTTAAGCATCTAAGACTTCCACTACAGAGTCCAGTATTTCTTCTCAATAGTAGTGATCTTGATCCATTAGTAAGTTTTACTGGCTCCTCCATAGCCTAAGGTATTGGAAACTTACATTATAACTGGTACCCATTCTGAAATTTGCATGTGAGGTAGCCAGTCAATTCTGATGACTTGTAAATTAATCCAATAAGAATCTTTGTAACTTGAGCATGACTTTTAAGACTATTCTAAATTAATTCCTCTTTGTCACCTAAGATTATGGCTTCATGATTAGGTTGTTTAACCATTCAGCTTTTCCATTGTCAATATATATAGTAGGGCAGTCTTTTCAGTCCATTTGCGGTCATATGTTACATTCCAGCTCTGTGGCTAATACCCCTGACGTATTGCTGAAGGTTGAGAGCTCATGTAACTAGACTTCCTATCAGATCCTTCATGTTTTGCAGCTACTTTAGAGAAGCATGATATGTCAAAACTGTAAAGTTTTTACCATACAAGAAGGGATGGAAATGTTTCACTGGCAGGAGAACAGCTTATCACTTTTCTCCAGATACTATAATTTTGTAAGCTTCAGAAAGCGTTTTGCTATATTATGACACCAGGTGGTTGATGCCATTCTCATCCAGTTGAGAAAGTATAGCGCCCATGGCTAAATAGGAGGCTCCAATAAACCTGGTGAATGGCTTACAATAGTCAAGATGTAATAAGTTTGGTTGTCTCTTCAACGATTACTCATTGACTCATATGCAGTTCGTTGCTCTACTCCTAATACAAAAGAGAATTTTGGCAATCAATCAGACAAGAGGTTCAGCAAGTAGAGCGAACTTAGGGATAAAATGAAGGTAATATCCCATCATTCCTAAAAATACCTTTATGTTTCAAAGGCTCCTTGGCTCAGGCATCTTGGAGATTGCTTCAACCTTATTTTACAAAGGTAAAATTCTTCCCACAAATAAGGCATGTCCTAGAAAATCCAAGTCCCGCTGGAAAAAGGTATACTTTGCAGGTTATAGTTTTCTATACTTCTCTCTCAGTTGTTTTAACACTGACTTGAGGTGGTCTTGATGATCGGTGAAGGGCTTGGAAAACACTATTATATTATCTAGGTAAACAATCACACATATGAGTTTTAGACCATACATAATGTGATCCATCGCCTGTTGGAATGAGGCGGGAGCAATGTATAATCCCTGAGGGATAGTAGTTTGCAATAGTTCTTTCATGCATATCAACGCACATTTTTCTTGTTTTCAGGCGGAAGATTTAGCTGCCAATAACTTCTGGCGAGGTCCATCATGGAGAAGAAATTCTAGCCATATAGTTGTGCCAGGGCATCGTTAATCCTTGAAATTGGATAGCTATCCTTCTTAGTGAGACTGTTTAACTCTCAGTAATTCAGTACTATTCTGTGACCACTGTTCTTCTTTTTTATGAGCAAACAGAGGAGATGACCATGAACCTTAGGAGGGCACAAGTAAGCCAAAATATAATAATTTCTTGAGCTTAGCCCTATTGTATTGCTCCTATACCTTCGACTTCATATATGGCTACAATCTGTTAGAGGCTGAATCTCCTACGTTGATACTATAGGTCCAGTCTTTCACGTGGCCATAGTCAACATCTGACGTGGAGAACAAATCCTGATAATCTTCAAGTAGTTGATGCATTTTATTAAGTTTCGCCTGATTTAGCTTATTATATTTGATTAGTGGGATAGTGCAAACTAAATTGTTGGTGGATAGGCAAAAATCAAGATGAATACCAAAAAAAGTGTACCTTGTCATTTTCTTTAATGTGAAGTAATTGAAAATCCCACTTTTTCTTAATGCTTCTTGTCTAGTATATCATTGTTAACGAAGTTCCCAAGTAATGTTTTAATGGGTTGCTGTTAGGCTGAATAGAGGACTCCTAAAAATCTTGGCTCAGACCTACTTACTCCATCAACACTGTAATGTGCAGCAAAGAGCTCTGGGGCATACGCAGGGTTATGTTGGTATAAAAACGTTATTCTCCTGGTTTAATTTTAGCTCCTCAATGGCTTAAAACGGTATTTCTCCAATTTCATCTACTAAGTTGGTCAGCCTTTTCGTGTTTCTTCCATAGGTAGAATATCCCAAAAGAAAAGTGGAACAATGGTGCTCAATCAGACAAGAGTAATCTTCCTGCTTAATTTTTTATTATCTAAGGCAAGGGAAACTTCATAGTTGGTAGTGATATATTTTTCTTTTATTTTTTGACTCCTTTATATTTGATCATGAACTGTGTCACGATAAGTATATCTTACTGTTATTGTCCAGGGCAACTGCAGGAGCTGATATATTGCTAACCAACTAAGATCGGCAATGATGAATATGCACATATCGCCTTGGTGTTGTTCAAGGCCAGTGGTATACTTTTGTGTGAATTCAAAGTCTTGGGCGAGCTCAAAATTCTTGATGAGGCAGGACGACATAACATTGATGACCCTGTATCCAAAGTAGCCATGACTTGGACCTTTTATACCACTTAAATTTTATGATGTTTTTCTAAACTTTGGTGGAAGAGCTCAGACCTCATTAAGAAGGTAAGGTTGCATTGAGCTTTCAGGCAGTCAGGGTATACTTCTTTTTGATTTCCAGCATACTGTGGACGCTTGCGATGTATCAGATCAAAAGAGCAAGGTACTGATCAGAATTACTAACTGGAGATTATTCTGGCCCCTATGACATGAAAGATTAGGTACCATTAGGAACCTGAGCATTGGCAATTTTTTCAGCAATTCCTAGTCTGAAATAGTGAGCTCAACTGGTAAAAAAATGTAATAGCCTGTGAACTCATGATCCCCTTCAAATTCATAGTGTTTTTATTTTAATGCAAGAAAGGTGAGAAATTAGCAATGTTTTACTTTCATTTCTTTTGTTTGGTCAGATATAGAGATACCTGACTTTAAGCTGACCTTTATTTTCCATGATCAGAAAGTACATGTTCTTCTTAAAACAAATACCTTTGTTGTGGTTGTTCTTGCAGTAGTTGCATCTTGGCTATCTCTCCTTTTTAGCTTCGATTCTTCCACGATATACACTCTAGGTTTGTGGAGACCTTTCAAGAGGTCTCTGCTTTGTGTATGTCAAATTACATCAAGAAGGGATTTTTTAATGTCTAAGACAGAGTTGATGCTTTATTTAAAGGATGAGATGTACATGGCTAGATCGGGGTTACTATGTAAACCAGAAATGACAGCGGCTATGGCAATTTCTAGAAACATCTTTGAGGTAAAAGCGTTTGGGTCTCTATATAAAATGGTCAGCAAATTTGGTTAGGGTTTAATTTTTACGCAGCGCAATTCTCATGAAGTCCTGTTTCATTTTATACTCAGGCTATGCTTTGACCTGAATTCCTTTATGAGCGCTACCTTCAATTTTTTCTAAGTATGCAGGTCATTCATATAGGGCACCATAATCTCTTGAGCCATATGGCTTGAACAAGATAAAAAATATGCTTAAGCTTTTTTATGATCAGTTGAGCTTCCATCATAGCTTCATAGACATGGAGGAAAGTAGCAATACTCTATTCGCCAGGTGTAAACTTGTCCTTGAACGTAGGATTGAAGTTAGTGGCCTCTAATACGGTAAAGCTGTGTACTTCAGGAGCTTTGGATTCAGTGATTTTGGGTTTTACGTCTCTCTGTTCAACTTGACGTACCAGTTGACGTATTTGGTCCAGAAAAGGATTGAGCTATTGTCCATTTCTTCCAGTATAAGTCTTGTTTTAGCATCCACCATATTGTTTCCTCTTTCAAAATTTCTTTATTATTTTCCAGATTCTTGACATGGATATCCAGATTATAAATTTAATAGCGACTGGATAAGTGGTATGTATGCAAATCTTGTTCTCATCCTCCAATACTCCAATGCTCTGATTCAAGCCCTCTTTCATCTCCTTACTTTCAGTGCTCTGAGGAGGCTTTTCAGTCTTAGCTTTTAACCTTTTTTAAAAAGTATTCCAGCGTTTCTCAACTTCATTGAGGTGATGATAGATTTGGTTAATGTCCTCTCAACTGGGAAATTTACCTCTCAAGTCGCTCTTCAATTTGTTGAGTCACTTTTTAAAAGAGTAGGCCTGATTCACGTTTTGATAAATCCTGTTCAACATGGGTTACTCAAGAAATGATATTTTGTGACGATGATGAAGTCTCAGAGGCTTGATGGGCCTTCAACTCATTAATTCGTTGGAGGGCTTACTCTAACCATGCCTTAAGGAGGGCGATCTATTTAATCTCCTGTTAGAGGCGTAGGATATTGGTTTGCCATTTCACCATGGGCTTCAATATCTTGACTTTGGAGATCTTCAGTGAAGGCATCACTTAATCTCTTGGTAATTTTAATGGACTCCTATATGACCATTTTTAATGAGCTACATAGATTCCTTTACATACTTGATAACAGAAACAATTATCCCTATTTAATTATGGAGCTAAATATAGGAACTAAGTTCTTTGATCAAATGGCGGTCGTCCCCTATACTTTGTGATGTCAAACTATATACCTGCTCATAGGCCATATGTCAGGATTCTCCCTAGTGAAGGTGGAAGCCTTGTCCCATTGGGCATATTAATTAACAATGTATTTGGGACTTAATTACCAAGATGCCCAAATGATTAAAAAAATCCCTAATTAAGGTTTAATTATATTTTTTAACTTAAAATTAAATTTGGGATATCTAAATTTCTCCAAATTTGAGTAATGGATGGTAAGTTTTTACTTTTGACCTAAATTACCTAATTCACTTTTTTCTTTCTTCTCAATTTAACTTTTGAGCAATTTTACAAAAAAAGTTTAAATTATCAACAGCCGTCTGATCACATCCATTTTCCAATTAATGTCCTCAGATCCGCCGCCTGCTGCTCCAGTGTGGGGCAGAGATGATCCACCTCCCAGCATTTTCCTCTCAGCAGGGAAATGCAATTGGATGGGCTAAAATAGTCCACCAAAATCTATGGGCCATTTTGTCCCTCCACAGGACTTAGCACTCTACCTTGCGCACATTCACCTGACTCACCCTCATACTCTTGCCCTCACCAGATACACATTTCAATTCTGCCTCTTTGGTGACTATGGGCACTTATTCTCATATGCCAACAAAGCAATAAACAAACTTGCTACCACTGCCTTTGTACCAGCTGGCTTTATCAATTTCTGCGCTTTTAAGGGATATTTCAATGTAGGTTTCCAAACAGAGGAGGACACTGCATGGCGGCGTTGACCCCTATAATCTATAAAAATACCCCAATCCCCAATCCCCACTACCCCAAACTCGTCTCCCTGATGACATCACAATGGTGGTGTCATTTGCAATCTTTCCTCACATCTCCCCACCCCAAATTTTATATGACGAGTTGGTGTCAGGGCTTTTGGCTTATGGCACTCAGGCCAACATAGATATTCAACGTTCCTTCTGGTGCAGAGCACCTTGCTGCTTCTCGAGCCACTGCCACTGTCATACCAAATCAACCTGCAATTGCCCATCAAATTCCTCCATGTTCTCGCATTGCTTCAGTACTGGAGCATTTCTTTTGGGCTCATGTCAATAATGGTCAACAGATTTGCCCCCTATGCTTTTAGCTTGACCACACTAAAAGGTACTGTCCTCATGCCAAATCACCTGTTACTATTTTGGAACGCTTTTCATCAGAATCTAAATGGGGCGTTTTGTTACCAACTACCACTCAAATTCTCACTTGATGGGCCAACGCGGGTAAGCACCCACAAAAACATCCAGCCATACTCACCACCTGGAGATCAACCCAACCAATCGGAGTCATGCTTGGATCACCATTTGTACCCAAGCACCCTCTCATTCGCCTACTACCACCCACCCCAATTCTGCATCCACTATTATATAAAACCAAAAATCTCTGGGACCTATTGATTGAGGTCAATGAATCAGGTAAAATCGTCATGTATTAGGATGTAGAATTTGGTTAAAAAGGCCCAGATGAATATAATTTGGACTGAGTTTTGTAATTCTGATTTTGACAACCCTCTCCCACCCAGACGTTATGCTCTTAAACTAATGCCATCCCCTTACAAAGGGACCAACATCTTTCCTTTTCAGCGGTGGCCTCACCCATAGCAAACACCTCTGCAATGCAGTGGTCCAATCAGTTAGTCAATTCCATGAAGGGATAAGCAGAATCGACTTCCCCCTGATTTCCTTGAAGTAGCACAGGAGCAAATCAACAAATTAGCCAGTGATACCACTGCAGCTGTAATGCATGTTGCAAAACTAGCAGCCTTTGACCCAACCTAAAAAGTTACCTGCAAAATATAGCCAGTTTGTCCTAAATCCAAGATGCCCTTCTTCAAGCTGAACATCATGTCATGGAATTAATTGAGGCTGTCTTTCAGGCTGATCTTGAGGTAAGTAACTATTACTTCACACTTCTTCAACCACACCATGCTAATACCCCAACACCCCTGCTCCCAGCTTTTGTACGCTACTACAACAAATATGCATCTGACACAAAGACTGCGCCTGCTGAAGAGCCACCTGACCCTCTCTCCCCCTCTTCCATGGTGAATTGGTGACATTACGCTCCCTACCTGGTTGGAGTTTTATCTTATTTTGTCTTGTCGCCAGTTTATGGGCTTTATTATTTTGAGTTGGTAATGTCTGTCCCCTGGTCGGCGTGCCTCAGATAAATTTTAATAAATTATCTAATTAGAGTCCTTTCTGAATCTGCTGATCCCACTTATGAAGATCTCGCCATTTGGAGATCTCCTAAAATTATGAACTCAAACAAGATTAACCATATATGTTGTGTACCAATCCTTCCTGATGTACCTTACAATAAGCACCTTTCTCACCTCTATCCTGAATCTCTACCAAAGTCAACCCAAATAATCTCATTATCCTAGTCAACTGTTGCTATGAAAATAATACCAGAAGATCCAGAAGCTCAGCTGTCCTAATAGAATAATGGTTAAGTTACTTGGTATCTCAAATCACTTTTTTCATTTTCCAATAATCCTGAAATCTCCTTTTGTCAAATATGTATCATAAATAGTACTTATTTAAATCAGTTAAAGCACTTTTTCTCTGAATTTACTATTTATTTATATCTTTAAGTACTTATTTTGTTCAAATGGAGAAAGTCTCATCCAGCACCACAAACTTTAAAGACCTTCCTTAAATCTCTCAAGCTGCCAGTAAACTCCCCCTGAGCGCCCAACACCATACATAAAGCCCCTTGGGACTTGATATTATTGTAAATTCCTCATTGTGGACTCTTATTAAGTGCACATTATGATAAAGCGCAGAGTGTACAATTCACATGATAAAGTAAAAAGATTTACACTTATCTCATAACTCTTTAAAAGAGAACTTGATTCATTCATGTTCATGAGAGCCTTGTCCACAACAGATGCCCTTTTGCAATTGCCTCTTTCTCCTGGGTTAATGATTTCGTAAAGTAATGAATTTACTCCTTCCTTAGAGATCCATTTAAAAAGACGAGATTTGGGAATATCCATAGTATCTTCTGGAGCTTTCTCAAACGTGACAATGGGTGGACTTACCATTCAATCATCTTCTTCACCATTTCCATTGTGCACTCAGCAGGTGACACATCAATTGGGTTTTCTTCCTATGCTGCAATCAATTAGTTGCAAGTATTATTAATCATTGGCTGAGCCCCCTATAGTGTGCATCAGCCTGTAGGGCTTCCACCTTTATGCTAAATGGCACTATGCCTAAGAATCCTTACAGTCAATACTTGAGTATGAATATGTTGCGTACAAATATAAATTCTAAAGGGTGCCAAGTCACCGCTTATGTCCCATCAGTTAGAGTATCCGCCCTAAATCAAGTACGGCTAAATGGATTTAAGGAAGTCAAGTACCAAGATGGGATATAGAAATAATGACGTAACTTTATTTATAGTATAAATAGGGGTTTTTATATGTCGTCATTAAAAACATAAACCCCAAAAGGGAAAGGATTAATAATACTAATGGGGGTGACATCCAAAAAGAGAGGCTTTTGGTCATAGATACATTTTGGATGGTATAATGCTTTCTATCATAAATTTGATAGGGAGAAAATGGTGAGTTGTATACCCAAGTTGGATGAGACTTGGGGTCACTTAGGTTTATCATTTTTCAGCTTCGTGATTCTTACCCTTTTTTGGGCACATCTTAATTTTCTGCCTCTAGCGCCACTTCTAGTAGTGGTTACCAGAACTACTAGTGATCTGACATTTTGGTTAGGTAGTAATTAATCATAAGTATCTTAAATTAAGTCTGATCCATCAGAATTTTCCTTGAAAACTTGAGCTGTGCTATCTTTCAATTTTTCCAGGTAACTTCTTGAGGTTATCTCTTTAATTCCATTCTTGGTTCTAGGTGTTGACTTGGCTGAGGGAGTTGATTGGTCAATATCTTCCTATCATGTCCAAAATCAGGATATTTAAACTAATACAAATATAGGAAAACAGATATTCTCTCAACTCAGAATATACTTTTTTCAAAGTAGGTTTATTAAGTCTTAATAAAGTAAACAGAAAATGATTGGCTATAATGCAAAATCATTTGAAACAAAGGCTCTTTTTAAATTTAACAGCCTACTCATGTTTATGATCAAGCTTCTCATGGAAAGAATGAGGACTTTGAGAGTTCTATACATTTAAATCATATAGTGGGCATATGCGCTAGTGCCTATAGTTTACTAAAATTGGATAATCTTTTTATTCTGTTTATTAATCTTTCATTTTTTTCTTTTTATTGGTCCTCTAAGCTATGCAGTTGTGAATTAAATTTGATCAATCTTATTGTATATATCCTTTTTATGGGCTCTTTAGCTAGTACACAAGCTAGAGAACATTTTATAAATAACAGCAACTCTGTCATGAAGCACTTCTAGGGACAGATTGAGCTTAAGCATTTTCTTTCACTATCCATGCAGCATCCTTAGCTCCCCACTAGCTTTTTGTTTTATAATTTGAATTTGTGATTCATAGTTTTTTCTCATGATGAATTAAAAGATAGAGGATGGCAGATGGTCAGGGGCCCAACTGGACCATAGGCAGACTTGAAACCATTAGGCCCTTCTGGGCATTTTGGCCTGGGTGACTGTTGGGATTCGCCCTAGTAGGTGTGAAGCCTTGACCTTGGGCTCACAATTTATTTATATATTTAGACAAATTTCATCTTACAATTATTCTAAATTTAATAATCATTATTTGTTCAGGATTAAGGCCCAAACTTATTAATCCCAATTTACCTAGCATCAAATGTTTAATAGCGCAGGATTCATAGTTAAACGAATTTGGGATGAACTACACTGTTTTTGCACTACTGGCCAATAAATAGGGAGGAATGTAAAACTAAATTTCCATTTATACTGAAATTAGGCCTGAGGATATTCAGTGTTTAACACTTCTACCCACCTCATTAATCACCTCAAGCCACATAATGTGCATTGAATCACCTCTTCTATCTTCCTATCTGTTGGCTTCCCAATAGCATATAGTAAAAACCACTTAACTGTGTTACCATTATCTCATTTCAGCTCTCAAAGATAAAGCCTTATCTACTTTAACCTTAAACCTAAACTCTAGATTAAACTCCTACATTCTCAAATCTACTTATATCCTTGCATGTGATATAGCTATCTCTCATTATCTAAGTTATCTCCTTGCTTTTTATTTATTTTATTCTTGATTATACTCTGGTACTATTTAAAGTACCATTTATTTCTCAATAAAAGTATACTCAATCTAATATAGCTTGCAACATTTCTTTTACCTAGTTTACCTTGAGATTGACTACATGATTTGCAGAAACTTTCCTCAACGAAAAATTCTATCAAGATATTGCCTAGCTTCGTCTATAAATTTTTCATGTTAAAATAATAATGATTTTACTGTTCAACGTGAAAGAGATTTTCCTCAAAGATGCCATTTACATTAAGAGATTGCCTTAAATAGTAGATCCCGAGAAGATTCCACTAGTCCTACTAATACCTAATCAATGGTAGCCTTTAAAGGTCCTGCTCTCTAAATTTAGTGAGAAATCCAACAGTGCCCATCTTGATATATATTTTTTGGAGTGGAGGCAACTTAGCCCTTTAACTAAGACACCATATCCAAATAATCAACTATTTGATTCCATTATCATAGATGTTTAATAGTTTATGTAATTAGTCCATAAATTAGTTTCAGTTGGTCTCAATAGTTAGTAGATGGAATTTAAAGCATCTAGAGTTTGTATATTGTCAGGATTTGCCCTTGTGGTGTAATCCTTGACCATGGGCATTTTGTTGCAATATATATTTTGGCAACCCTACCCTATATTTATTTATATTAATTTTATATATCAATCTGTTAATGGGCTTATGGCCTGAAATTAGTATTTATGTTTTATTTAACCAAGGTAAACTGAGCATGGGACGTACATTACTGAAACTAAAAAGTTAACAAATAAATCCTCTCCAAACAAAAAAGAATGAACCACCCAAAAGGAGCGGATGGCACACAAAATGCAAACATGACCAACCAGGTGGGGCAGTGGGAACCGCTTATCCCATCATGGCGGAATGGGAGGGGGCTCAGGGGGCTCATCCTCAGCCTCTACTTCACCCCAAAGCATGACATGGGCTACAGCAGAGAGCAGGGGCGTCGGGGCATCAGTGGGATGTGGAGATAAATTTCTGATGATCAGGGTGGTAGATATACAGTTTGTTGTATATAAGAGTTCTAATGTAACTGTCCAAAGCTGCTTCAGCTTTTATGCATGCATAGGGGAGCTTTATGAATGTGGCAATATTGGTGCAGGTAATCTTTGATTTGGGATTCCGTGCAACCACTGCCACATGCTGGATGGCGTTTTCGCAGCTTTGTGAGCTTTGATCAACATATTTTATTGAAGCTTTTTAAAAGTGGAGGGAATATTGGAAAAATATTCCACTTGGGAGCATTGCCACTGATTTGATGGCAGCTTTGCGGCGAGGGCGACAATCTGGCTTAGTTGTTGCTTTAACTGCCAGCTGGTGGTTGCCGCGGAACATTTTGGCATTTTGCTGGGGCATATAGATGAGGGGTAGCTCAGCATCATGGTCAATAAGGACAAACCACACGATTTAGATATTGTGGTCTTCAATAATTTCCCAGACTCATAATTTCAGCCAATAGTTTCCAAGGATTTTGGTTGAATTGTATTGGGGAATCAGCATATTCCTGAGGTTTGGTTGGTCATTGGAGGATGCATGGGAGCAAACTGGGGTCCAATCTTGTGCTTGTTTGGATGGAGCGTTTGTGGCACTGGAGCGAGATGGAGGCTGATTGGTGGCTGTTGGCGCAGCTGCAGCAACAGTCTTTGGGGGAGGGGGAGGTAGGATCAGACCCCATACTAAAGCTGGCCTGGGGTGGGTGCGGATTGGAAGCTGGCGGACAAAAAATCAGAGCTTCAGAATCAGCTAGGGATGGGCACTTGCATTTCAAGTGGTCCAACTCAAAACAGGATGGACAGATCATCCATTCACCCTTGATGTGGACCCAGAATGGATGGTCAGGGGCAGGGGGGATGAAGGCATGAGGGGGAATCAACAAGAAAATTTTATTAGATTCAGGGCTGATCGTGGCATATGCCTAAGGCCCAGTGAGATGTGTGGCCCCATTTAGGACCACAAATTGCAAGATGGGTTGGAGCCATAGGCTGCCAAACCTTCCATCAGCTCCTGGTGGAGAAATTCAGGGGAAGGTGGATGGGCAAACCAGAAAACCGAACCATCAAATTGGTATCCGCTGGGAGCCAGGTTTGGATTGTGGTGAGAAGGGTAACCTGGAAAACCAGGGGCACAGTTGCTGCAGTGGCAGCGTCAGCTTCACAGGCGAAGCTGAGATCAAAATACCCCATAAAGGGGCAGAAGTCAATAAAGATGGCGGATGCATCACTATCTGAGCCATTTTTGATTATGGCTTAGTTCTGGTAAGGGAAAAGTATCCCATAGTCGACCCTAAGGCTGAAATGCATGTTGCTCCAGGGGGACCACCAGGGGCAATGAGGTCCCACTTGGGTATGAGCAAATTGGGCATCAAGATCCTTGGGAGGAATGAATCATCTTATGGGTTTGGTATTACTGGGCGAGCCAGTAAGCGCGTTATCCTGTCAGATGGAAAACGGTGGGGGGAGTTTTTGCTGCTGCACCACACTGGGGCAACCAGTGAGGAATCTGAGGACATTGGAATGAAACAATGGTGGGAGATCGAGGTTTGCTTTTTTTCCATAAGATTTTGCTCAAAAAGTTATGCTAAGCGGTAAGAGAGTGATATTAGTATTATTTTTTTTAGTACTAGATGGTCCCAACCCAAAAATTAGTATTAACTTTATTTTATATAAGTGTTTGATTTAGAGCGCCAAAGCCCATTAAACAAATCGAAAATGCCTCATCTTTTAGTACTCCATTGGCCAGTATGAACCAAGGTCAAAATTATCCTTGTCATGCCTATTCCCTAATTCTATTTATCCTATTATGCCCCTCTATCTATTTGATAAAATTAAATTCATCAATATGAAAGATCTAGGATAGTAAATCCTGATCTGTTCTCAAGGTTTGCGCTGATACTTAGGTTTGATATCTTCACCAAGAGCATAAACTCTCTATACTAATAATATTCCCAGTTATTGCTTTTCTTTCTTGTAACAATCACTTTAGTTGCTATAATTCGATTTGAAGAGCAACTTTGGATAATCACACACAGGAAAGATGTGCGACTCTATCAATAAAAATAATACAACATGGGCAAGCGTCGCGGTGAGCGGTGCACTTAATGGTGCAACTAAGGGCAAGAAACGCCCTAGAGGGGGACCAGGAACCCAATCTGCAAAGAAATCGCAAACTCAGACACCGTCTGGGTTTATGGTATTCACTGTAAAGCACGCGCAATATATGTACATTCAAATCAACCAACCCTTATCAAAGGTGGACATGGGATCAGACTCTTCCTTGAGGATAAGTCACCGACCCTGTGGGAGAAAACATGTGAGGCACAGCCCTCACTTTTCCCTCACACGGTGTACGTAGCCACTAACAACATGGGCCGTGGCTGGATTGATATTGGTTTCAAAACAGCCGATGAAGCCAATGCTGCAGCAAAAGTCTGTGTGGAAATCGCCCTCCCTGAGGGCAAAAAAATTGTGCACACCGCGCGTACCAGATGGAACAAAGTGAAAACTTTGTTCATCTCTTTTGACTCGCTCCCCACCAACCTTCCTTGTAAGGTAATCGAGGAGGAGCTTCGCAAAGGTCTCATAGCCTACAGAGAAATTCAGCAACTCAAATTACAGCAATTTCGCCTGATGCCCAACCTGTGCACAGGCAAAGCTATTGCTGTAATCAATCCCTTCCCAGAAGTGGAAGAGGACTTATCCAGAATTCCCCGCATAGCAGAATTTCACTTTGAAGATGGGGACCAGTCAGCCGCGTTTTGAGTTACATCAGAGCACGCACCACCCATTTGCAACCACTGTGGCTCACTGGGCCACAAGAAACACGCATGCCTGTGAAAGAGGGCTTAATGGAAAATGACTAATGTGAGGAAGCAATGGACAAAGCTAGTGAAAACTTCGCCAAAATGACTGACAGTCACCACCCATTCCGCTGGGGTGAAGATGGACTATACTCCATTGTGGACCCATTTACAAGCAAACAACGTAAAGTGGCACAAAAAGCATGCAAGCAAGCAGCGGCTGAAGTGGCAGCACACGTGGAGTCCGCCATTAACCCCAGACAAATTTGGGAGGATATTTCAGATATTCACCAAACCAACCAATCTGAACAATATGCCCAGGTCGAAAATTTTACAGTAACCTGACTGAGTCACAAAGCGACATCAGTCATGAACATATTGAGGAACAATGCAACCGCAATTTGGGCGAAAATGCGGTGCACAATTCACCAAAGTTGAACCTCAAAAATACAAAATCCAATCAACAATCTGCATCAAATCAACATGAGACCTGTGCAGGAAAAGTTGACGCAAATGCAAAAAACTGCAATTCCATTGAATTATTGGGTCAGATCAAGGGAACCAAAAATGGCAGTGAAAGAATTGGAGTACAGACGTGGAGCATGGCCAAAATGAGCCATTGTGGGATAGGGCCAGATGGCCCTCCCAACCACTCCTGAGGCGCCGCGGGCACCTCAGTGTCAATAGGGACGCTAAACATCGCGGGAGCCAGGGCTCATACATCACAAGCCAAAAAGCTGACATACCTGCAAAAACCCCTTGTTGACATCTTGGCCATCCAAGAAACCCACTGTCTACAAGGGGAAGAAGAATCCTGGTCAGCCAGGGTCGCACCATCACAATCAGTATGGACATCTCACTGTGGGGTGATCATCCAAAACAACAAAAAAGTTAAAATTACAAATTCGTCATCACACTTGCATAGCTGAGTCTTGGTAGCAACAATCACGTGCCAAGAGAACTAATTTTGATAGCATGTATATATGCACCGTGCACTGCAACTGAGAGTAAACAATTTTTTGAAAACATTCCTACTCTCACCCTCCCACCAGATACCATTATGTTAGGCGATTTCAACTGCTGGGATAACCCCAATATGGATCGATGGCCTAATCCTTTGGGATACCCACCTGGACACATAAAATTCCGCACAATGAAGGCATCTCTTGGCTTACAGGATGCTCTTCCCCCAATTCACCACTCCTTTTTTAAGTACTAGATGGTCCCCCAATTCACCACTCCTTCCCCACATGACTTGGCCCAACATACGCGAGGGAGCACTCATATTGATGAGTCAAATTGACCACATCCTCATCCTGCAATCCCACCGCCAAGAATATCCAAATTTATAACAAAAAAGATCAATTTTTCTGACCACTAATTAGTTACAGTGAAGTTAACGCCAACCCAATCCAACACACAGGTGTCACCTTGAAGAAAGCTTCACCCAGAAAATATAAAATTGCCTGAGATATCTGACTGGGTTGAAAACAAGGCTACGAACCCATAATTCACAGCCCCATTAACTTTGGATCCCATTGGAACATGGGAAAATTTCAAAAGGATTTAATCAACAAAACCTGACATATTGCATCACATAAGTACACCACAGACACGGCCACAATCAAGTGTACCTTGGTGGAACTAGACCACCTGGAAATAAATACTCTGAGATCTGGCTATAGCCCTAACTGGGGACGCAAATGGGCAGAAATTTCGCCAGTTTAACAACCTCATCTTCGAACACCAACACAGAATCAAAGTATCAAACAAAGGTAAGTTCATAAAGGAAGGCGAAACCTGTTTGACATACTTTTTCCACCAATTCCACTCCCACAGAAACCAGCCCATGTTACACAGGTCCGCAAGACCAATGGCACCATGGCAACTGACCCTGAGGAGGTCAAGGCGGAAGTACACCGCTATTACACTGAATTATATCGCGATATGCCAACAGATCCACAAAAAATTAAAGAATTTATACAAACTGCTGAGATACAAAGTACACCACCAAATTACAATATACTATCCCTTATCACACGGGAGGAGCTTTGGGAGACAATTTGCGGTGCACCACATAGGAAATGCCCGGGGCCTGATGGGATAACCTACGAATTTTACAAAAAATATTTTAAACAAATCGCCCCCTCCTATTGGCGTCAATGAACCAGAGTTTGTTGGAAACATGCCTATTACCAGGAGGACATGAATCCTACGTTATAACCTTGTATAAAAAGGGTGACAAGTTGGACCTGGCCAACTGGCGCCCAATTGCACTCTCCAACACTGACACAAAAATTCTAACAAAAATTTTAGCAGCTAAATTAGGCGCAATTGCATCTGACGTCCTATCACCCAACCAGTTTGGGTTTATACCAGGGCGTTCAATCTGGAACAACATTCACCCTGTTGCAAACATTTGCCAATCCAATGCAACTGGTGCCCTGGTCTTCTTGGATCAGGAAAAGGCGTATGACCATGTTAGCTGACCATACCTAAAAGAATGCCTACATGCCTTCAAGCTCCCACCAAGATTCATTAAATGGGCGATGCTCCTAACAGAATCTGCAACCATGGCTGTATGCGGCCCTGGATTCCTAACAAACAAGATTAAACCACACAGGGGGCTCAAACAAGGGGATCCCCTCAGCCCACTGCTATACAATTTCAGCTTTGACCCACTCCTCCGAGTAACTGACTCACGTCCTATGGGGATAACCGCACAAGGACAACCAACAGTCAAAATACTGGCCTTTGCGGATGACTGCGTAGCAGGTATAGCAAACAATGAAGATGCCTGACAGCTAGAATGCACTCTAGAGGAATACTCCAAGGTGAGCAATGCATCGCTCAACAAAAGGAAGACAGAAATTATTCTCTTAGGCAAATACACAAACAATCTTGCCACAACATCAGAACCTCATACTAACACACGAAGAAAAAACCCAATCATTTTACCCTTTGCAACACCTCCCACCACCACTCCTGTCCGACACCTTGGAATCTGGCTAGAATCATGGGGATATTATAATGAGACAATGGAAAGTAACCTGTTACAACGGGTATTCAAACGCGTCGCCTCCCTCAAGGGAAGAACCCCAGGATTAACAGGACGATTTACAGTTGCTAACTCGCTCATCCTCCCAATACTGTGGTACCAGGCCCACGCGATCGCCTTCTCACCTACCTTTATAACTTCAATCCGCGCGCTTATCCAGGGCTGGCTGTGGCCTGGCTCTCACCCTCCTATACATGTGAACTCTATTTGGCCCACGCTCAAGTGGAAGGCATGGGAACAATAGATTTGAGAGCCACGCCAATCACATCCTAGGTAATGGATAAAGGAAATCCTTGCTCCAGACCTCCCGCAACAACATTGGTCCAGAGCAGCAATGACTAACTTTGCACAGGCGCTCAAATTAACCAACCCACATAGTCCACCCAGACTACTTTCATACCTTGCCAAGCACCCTACTGCAACAGGTCCGCATGGAACCTCCCCTCATTTCAAACATATCCTCCAAACTATCCGCCATATGGGATGGACCATAGAGAACATGGGTATTATACAGGGAAGGGGACGACACAGCCCCCAATTCAAATTAAGAAACCCAGAAAACCACCCCCAGAGGGATATGCTCGCAACAACCCCAAGCATAGCTAGGATAGAATACCTAGATATGTTGGACATTCCTATGATTTAATCACGCAGAAGGCAATGTGGAAAATGACTCACCATCCACTCCTACAGCCAAGGATAAGAGCAAACGCCTGGCGCTGTCTGAGAAGGACCTATAGGATGGCGGACCATTCCAACTCACTCCATAAAACATGTGCAGTATGTGGAGGGGAGGGATCCCTACATCACCGCCTAGAAACATGCTCCTCAACAAAAGCTATATGGCAGGAAGTCGCACGCCTGCTTAAGATCCAAAACGAACAAGAATTCTTGATATCAAATAGTATCTTCGCACTCCAGATCAAGTCACTGATCCCATCTACCCTCCGTTCCCTAATAATACCCATTGCAATGTGGACAATCCACACAATTGCATTAGATGCGTTCAAGGGCACGGTCCCAACCATTCATGGGGTTAACAGATTCCATGTCCACTTACTGGAGCACTTCCAAGCCTGGCTTTATGGATATATGAGACCAAGGCAAAAAGCGCTCATAGAATCATGGTTCCCACTCTGGTTCCTCCACACAGACCCTTTCCTTCCCACCTGTTCCATAGCAGGGGAAACCCCCTTGGAGTAGTGCACCAACCCCCCATACCTGGCAGTCCCACTGGCAACAGGGGTAACTTGAGTACCGTGGGGTGCCTAATTTTATGTTTGTCACTTATTTCCTTAGTTTTACGTATATTTGGTAATGTCTGTCCCCTAGTCGGCTTACCTCAGTTGAATAAAAATAATATTCCCAGTTACTGACTAATTAAAGTATACTTGATCAAATCTACCTTTTGTCAAATTTATATAACAAAGTACATTGATTACTGCTTTAGCCGAGGAGATTTATCTCTAAGAAGAGAAAAAAGCTAATCCCTTAATGACAATGCATTCTACTCGGAAGCTGTAGTGCTAGTTTGACTCAAAATTATCTTGCTTTTGAGCGACTACTGGCTACCAAATTGTCAAAACCTAAAATACAAGATACTTAACACTTAAGGTTCATAAACCACATCTTTTAAATTTGTACAATCTGGTTTTGCAACTCAAATTAACAGTCTTTATTATACATAATGGCTTTCTAGTTCTCTTTTCAAATAAAGCAGTCTTGTATAATATATTAGGTTAGTCTGGAGTTACTTGGCAAGATCAAATTTTCTTTTTATTTTTAATTGTGGACTTCAAAATGATGCATCTGATGATGGAGAACAGGATGTACAAACAGTCGTAGGCATGAATCAGTCCAGTTAACTCCCACATCAGTACTTGAAAGAGTTGCGGTCATGTACAAAGCATAAAGTTTGTGCGACCTGAGATGAGTGGGATCTACTAATACTCTTCTGTTTTGTAAAAATCCATATAGTAAATTGACTACAGTATGGCCACTTTGAATGGGTGGATGTGATAGGTCTTATTATTAGGAACTATAATAGTAATAGTCATCAATGATTTGAATTGTAACTCACTTAAACTAGAATTAAATTTTTTATGATTGTTGTAGTGGCCATTAAGCTTCACTCATGCTCTAAACCATTCTAGGAGAGCCTTCATCCCTGAAATTATTCATCTTTTTTACAGTTTTAACATTTAGCCTCATGAACAGGCAGGGAAGCACCATTATAGAAGCCTCTAGATATTTGGACTGTCTTTTAAGAGTATGAGAACATTACTATTAGTATCTTAACAATCTTCTTAGTGGTTAACTAACGGTTAAGAAAAGATTCAGTTTGGCTTTAATATAACTAATCAAGATATAAAATAGGGCGCACTTCATATAAAAACTCAGGTGTAGTTATAATCTATTATAAAGTATGCATATTACTAAAATGTTGGCTCCTTTTTAAGTCCAGGGAAACGACCCCTTTGTGTGGATCAGGTAATTTTCCCATTTCCAAATAAGAAGGGTCCAAAGAGGTTGGCTGTACCGCTCATCACCCAGGGTGACCTCGCTCATGTGGTAGATGACCGCAGGGTAACAGACTCCCTCTGAAGATTCCTCCCCTGGTTCCCTCACTTACCTCCACCAAATTTTTCTGCTGAACTGAGAAAGTCTGCGCCAAGATCATTTATAACTGTCTTCCCATGAGCAGGAGGGACTTTATAAAACTGTCAGTTGGCAAAATCTCAGAATTGATTCAAAATTTCCAAAATCAATGTGAATAAAGCCTGACAGGCAAAAAAACTATTAGGTGAAAAGGGACAAGGATCGAACTCTTAGGCGGAATCATCAATGTCACTGAGCCATTGAGCAGTACAATTGCTGACGCCAAAGTCCCCTCAAAATTTGCCATAGATAATCCCCGATAAACAGGTATCACCTTCAGGGACTTTCGCCAATAAGCTTGAAACCATTTTGAGAATTGGGATTGGTGCCATATGTAACCCATTTTGCCAAAAAAAAGCCCCAGAGACCAGGCATGGGTAGGTTGGCCATCCCAAACCCATTTCCGACCCATTGAGACCAACTCTATGTGGGGTGGCCCTGGGGTTTCCATTGCCCGTTGGGCCAGACGCTGTCACACTAACTTATGCAAATGCAGTAGAGCCTCAGTTTAGGCATTCACAGACGAACCATTAGTGACTTGACATGTTTCCAAATCCTTGATATCAGTTCATATTAGAATTATTT
Organism: Massospora cicadina; assembly: GCA_022478985.1. NCBI lineage: Eukaryota > Fungi > Entomophthoromycota > Entomophthoromycetes > Entomophthorales > Entomophthoraceae > Massospora > Massospora cicadina. Next base: position 34,588 of record JAKSZP010013686.1, read on the forward strand.
CCTCCTTCCCCCAAAAATTCACATGGTTAGGTCAAATTTGAGGGCCATGATCCCTGCTTTGACATACTATCAAATTAAACACTATTTAATCAGTTGCATTGTTCTTGGAAAATTGTTGGTAGATTCTCTTTTTACTTTACTTTCCAAAAAAACTCCCGTTAGTACACAACTTTTTATTTTACTTCAATTATATTTGCCAAAGTCCCAATGTCACTAACTTGATGGCCCGTAAGCCCCTATACTAAATAGGCTATAGCCATTTTAAAGATCACAATAGCTCCCACCATAGTCAACTAGATTCATCGTGCAAGAATCTTCCAGGAATTTAATCCTGTTTTTGAAGCTATCTGCTATCAGGATATCAGAATCCTGTGGCCACACATATATCATCCATAAGCAAGGATCCGCCCCCTTGTCTCTGCTTTGGTGATAAACCCTTCCACTGGGGATCCCAAAGTAGTCAATACAGTAGTGCAACCCCTTGCAGCAAGACCTGCAGGGTCTTGGGTTGTATCTGTTTAGTTCAATACTGTGTTTCTTTTCAGGCTTGTCCTATGTCAACGAGCCATTGTCAACCAACTTCCTTCACCATACAATGTCATTTGAGCGACAAGGCCTCTGGAATTCTGACTTGCTTTTTGGGTGCTTACGCATCCCAACTGGCAGGCCAGTCTAAACTTCATATGCCATTTTCCTGACACCTTTTATAGCAAAGACTTTTCCAATTATCATGGGAGCTTTATCTTTTTTTAGCACTATTGGTGCCCAACCCAAAAGGGGGAGCCACCACGCATCTCTATTTTACAAATGGGCCAAACAAAGGGATCATTGTAAATAAAAAATTCCTTATATGGCACCGCAGCTAACAGCCTAGGAAGCCATATCAGATTGTGAGGAAGCTTTAGGAGAACCTCTTGTCCTGCGCCCAATTTAGTGGCTAACCATGTCATGAGAGCTTTATCTTTAGTTCATAATGTTTCCAAGTACTTTGTCTTAAAAGGGGTCTCTCCATATTAGAATGATCCTTTTTTACTAATCATCTTAAGGTTTAAACAATAATTTAGTCAATAGAATTTTTTGTTGGTCAAAGTTTGGATCAGGACTTAGCTAATATCAAACTAGTTTTATCATCATCTCTATTGACAGAAGTATAAAGTGGTATCCATTTTTTACCCGTAGTAAGCATTTAACCTTAATATTTCCTTAGTATTTTTTTGCTTCTGAATTTTATGTTTATATTGACTTTTTATAAAAGAATAAAATATACTCAAAACGCAGATTAACTTATGTAGTGGAGTAGCCTCATGCTAGAGAATATATGCCCAATCACTGCCACTTTCAGTGTCATCGCAAAAGCACCTTCTGCAGTTCATAGACTTCCTAACACACCATATCTCTATATCATGGTGGGTACAGCATACTTCACCGTTCCCAGGTTTCATATAGTCAATATGCCACCTCAAGGCCTCTACAACCAGGGTACTGACCTCCTGTACTTCACATGGCTGGCATTCATTCTATATTGGTATTTGTTATCTTGAGCACAAGAGTATATCTGCTTGAGGTTGGGCATGCTCTGTTTACTATGGGCTGTGACAGGTTAAACCCTAACAAACTTCAGTTATTTAACACTTCTCTTATTTTTTCCAAAGTGGCCTCTTGTATATTATTATTGTTAACCTCAGCTTACAAACATTAAAGTGTTAAAACACCTAAGTGAAGTCCTCTTTAAATTAACCCTGCAACACATTACAGATGTGCAACAGGTATTGCATTCTAATGGTTTCTCTAGAAGGTTTGCTAATAGGGCTAAAGCTATAGCCCCTCAAACAGGATAGAGCTCCAAAAACAAAAATTGTGAGTTTGTTAGCTACTCAGGTATTTTAGGAGATACTTCCCTATCAAAGAGATTCCTACACTGAATATTGACAGCTGGAGTTCTACCTTAAGGAGCGGCAGCACGTAAGTGCTACACAGTTCTAGCTCTTGGGTGCCCTTCCTGTTGTCCATGGTTCCAAATTTCCGATTTTAATAAAAGATAAATTTAAAATCTTCACTGCCACTATAATCCCACAACACCCTGCCATAGTTAAACAAATACCCCCATGCTCATATTGCTGCAATGCCTGAGCATTTCTTTTGGGCTCAGGTGGATAATGGTCGCCAAATTTGTCCCCTCAGTTTCAGAATCAACCATTTCAATAAATCCTTCCCCCAAGCCACTTCCTCTGGTGTGGCCTCTGAGCCATATTCGAAGGGATCCTGAATGAGGCGTTTTGTTGCCACCTCCCACTCAATGTTATCATTTGATGGGCCAGAGTGAGAAACTGGCCTCCACCAAACCCACCAAATTCACCCACACCAATCAGAAACAGGCCTGGACCACCATTTGGACCCAAGAAGCCCATTCAACTTCTGCCCACCCAAATTATCCATCCACTATTCAAGTGAACCAAATTCATGGGAATTATCGGCCGAAATTGATAAATCAGGTAACATTTCCAATAATGAGCACTTTGGTAAACCTCTCAGCCTGCTCAATTGTGTTTAATCTGATTTTCATAATCCTGATTTTGACCAATCCCCATCCCCTAAGCGATTCACTCCTAAACCTAATACCATCCCCTACCAAAGTGACTAACAGCTCGTCTTAGCAGCGGTTGCCTCACACATTGCACAATCCTACGCGAAGTGGTGGCCCAATCCATTTCTCAATTCCAACATGGGCTTAGCATAGTCAAGTTCCCCCCCGATTTTCCCAAAACATCACTTGAGGAAATCACAAAGTTGGCCACTGAAGTCACTGATGCGGTCATGCTTGTGGCCCAATTAGCAGATTTTGACCCATCTGCAAAAATCACTCAGCAAAGTCTTACCAAATTTTCCCAGCTTCCCAAAACCCACATTCAAGATGAACACCATGTAGCGGGATTTGTTAAAGAAGTCACTCAAGCTGATCTTGAGGAAGGTAACCAACTTTTTTCCACTTACACCCCCACCATGCTGATGCCCCCACACCCTGGCTCTCCACTTTATTCCATTTTTACAATTATAACAATTCTGTTTTAATTAATATGACTTGAGAAGAGCTGCCTGACCCCCCTCACCCTCTGTCATGGTGGTTTAGTGGTATTCCAATCCCCGCATGGTTGGAGTAATATTTTGGTTTTGGTTTTTCTTTTGGGTGGTTTTTGGTTTTGATTGGTTCAATTAATTTGGTCAGTTCTTTTGCTTATTACATAAATTTAAAATCTTAAAAAAATTAATTTTGGATCCGTATATAACTATCAAGGGATTTTAGAAGATGCAGTTGCTCACAGCACCTTTGCTTTCTATTTTATAGGCTTAAATAAAGGGAAACTTGGGAATAAAGCTTGGAGAAAATCCTGCAGAGTCTGCAGAAGTTTGGCCCTTGGGGCCCCAGTATCAAAAATTATGACATTTGAATCTCAAGTTGAGACCCATTCTAGACCATCCAATGGGATTTAAGCATTTTAAAACTTTTTTTTAAACTTTAGTCAAGTTATTCCTACTGATTTTTGTTTCATTCTTGAATTGTCAAATTTTACTAAATCTGGCGTTAATTCATTTATACCTTGATTTAAATCTAAATTTAAAATATTTAATTAATTTTCAAGGGTAAGACCCTCACAACCCGCCTTTTTAGCCCCTAGTATCCCCCTTAGGAGAAACTAAGGCTATGTAATGGTCAGGCATAGCTTGACCATCAAAAAATGGACATGATATCAATTACTGAATTTCTCCTGCACTTACATTGTATTACGCTGGTATTAATTAAGATAACCTTAACATGTGTACTAAGGATCTTATTTTGAAATGTATCAGAGTTCATATTGACATAGAGACTATTCCTAAATGAAAGAAACAATGAGCAGCACAAACGCCTTCCTTTATAATCAAGCCTCGCTAACACAAATAGTTTGTCACTTAAATAAATGTTGCCCCAAATGAGCAAGAACTAATAAAAGAAATTTATCAAACGTCACAGGATATACTTCTAGTTGAACCTCTGATTGACGACCTGAGTGAGACTTTACTCTAAATATCAGAGTCATAATCCCAAAACACCATAACAATGGGAGCATAACGATCCAGATGTCAACATAGGAAGATGACCACTACTTGGCCCTAAATAATAATGATAAGTGAAGATCCTGATTTAGGAGTACCAAAACGCTTTCTACGCCACAAGGCTCCACCACATCCTAAAGATATAAAGAATTCTAAAATGATTAGGTTTACTCTGAATTCATACTAATATATTAATCTAGCAAATATATTTTATTCCTTTTTATATTCAAAATGCTAGCGTTATCATTAATGAACCATTATAGTTGCCAATATATGGTACTTTGAACGCGAATAGCCTTGTTATTGCCTTACAAAAACCATTCTGTTGCTAAGAGCCATCCCAAAATAGCTAAAATCTAGAAACAAGACTTCAAGGTAACTAAAAAACTATTTTGCTCCACTATAACGATAAAGCCAATATTGTTACTCACTATAGGGGGCCCAAAGTTGTTATCAGTAAAAAATGGCAATAACAGAATGGACAATAATTCAAGTAATGCTTCTCTTATCTTATGGGGCGAGAAGTAAAACCATATGGATTAGTACATCTAAATATGAGATATGACCCATACAATCTAAGAGTTTTTGATAACTGAGACGCTTTTAAGGTTAACTTGAAGCAGGATGCATTTACTACTATATCAGTATGACAGCTTTAGCAGTACCATCCACAGCTCTAGGATGTAATTTACTTGAGCAAAGCTTGATCAAGCCGCTCCTGAGACACATCAATAACTTCATACAAGCAAAATTAAAGGGTACAGCTACCCTATGACACAAATGAGTTAGCTAACAGGGTAGAGCATTAACTTCGCCCTTTTGTACATCCCGCTCTTCATCATCTCCTAAAATAGAGAGCTGCATCTTCAGGAGTGAAAACATCAAGATAGATAAAATAAATCAACTAAACTTGCTGATTTAATCTGCCACTTCTGCGTTTATCCAAGATAACAGCAAGACAATCTATGACAACAAACGCCTCATTAAAAATTCTTAAAATAAGATCGCCTTAATGGACTCCATAATTCTGGGAAGCATGGATAACCAACTTACCCACCATCTACGAGGAGTATTAATTTGATAAACAAACATATACAGAAAAATTCCAAAATCACTGGCCAAATCCAAGCTTTTGTGACAACTTTAGTGTAATGCCTAATCCAAATAAAGGTGTTGATCAAAACACTCTAACAACGGGACCATCTAGTACTAAAAAAACACTCTAACAACTATGCCAGGATATCTTTAACTTTAGATGTCCAAGGGTCTTATGGTACTCAAGGGCATCAAGATCCCTTTTAAAGCTGATGGCTCTGATGGTCCTGAGGTGACATAGAGCCTAGTGGTCCTAGTGGTTCTGATGGAGTAGAAAGGACACAAGGATTTTAATGAACTCCTGGACCCTGAGTTTAATATTCCACGCTTGAAGGAACTGATGACGCGTTGAGAAGCAGAATAGTCAAGACTGAGGCTTTGCATATACAAAGAGATCTAATCACACAGAAATGCGGTGCTCACCACCTATGATCATTCTATCACCCTAACATCACCCTGGAGGCAACCTACAAGAAAATATATATTTTCAGTGTTTATTGATGTCACCAATGAGCATCTCAATCAGACAGAAAAACTTCACCAACCTCTGTAAATGAGTAAGCAATTTTGAACTGCAATGCAGCTCTGAAAACTCAAATAGAGCAGAAGTCCAGTGCAGCCACGCTCTACATATAATGGATGAACTATAATATGGCATGGATAGACTAAAAATTAATTTAATCAGAGTACCCATGAGGATGTATATACAGTATCTTCTGGACCAAGCCATATTGCTGAACTGGGCATAAAAACTCTTTCTGCCCATTATGGTTCTATTTTAACCCAGTATCAATGAGAGGTTCATTTACATTCAGGAGAGGATTGTGAATCATTGAATGCTTAGAGAGTGTAATGGAGCAGGCCATTAACAGGCAGAAAGTAAAGTACATTTTTTTTGCTTCTGCTGAGAAGCCATAAATATTATGATCCCTCACCTGCATAACTGCAAGACTGATTGCAAGTCAAGACTGCCTTAATCAAGGTTTTGTGTGATCAAACCCTCTAAACCCAGAAACAGGGCTTCATGGATATCAGCCTGATTTAAGGGGAAAGTCCTGCTGATTTTCTCAGATAGCTCTGCGCTAGCGCTCAACCCTTGAGTAAAACTACCATATACTCTATACAACGCCAAAACCACAGTCATTCTGCCCTTAAGTCCTGCTTGACATCCAGCTACATATGATAGGGCTCAAGCGCAACTTTTCATGTATTCAGTAATAAAGGAGGCTCTAAACATAATTTCTGATGCAAAATTAAACAAATTTCCTACCTTTGAGAAACCCTTAATAGGCATTGTGTACACAACATCAAAACAAAGGACAAGAATATACCTATATGCTCCTAATGAAAAGGGTGTACTCACAACATGGACACATTCTGTATGTGACATTCAGAGGAGGAATAACATAAAGGGTTTAAAAAAAGTCTGCAATAATAAAATAGGCTCTTTGTGCCGATGACTAACTATTATGCTTCTAATATAGCTATTATCACTGAAAGAATTACCTTCAGGGTTACCTAGGTGAACAAACTATCTACTTCTGACAATAAATCTTTGAAGACCGCTTATTCTTCTTCTGATGAGTCACCTATGCTCCTCACTTAGCCGCCCCATTTCAGAATCTAGTAACTCAGGTCATTATTAAAGTTCAAAGATCCATGTTCTTGCGACCATTGATAGCAAGTCTCTAGTGAATGCCTTTCTCAGAACTTATGTAGAAAACAATTTTACTCCCAACTTGCTTCACTACATGGAGTATAAAACCGCTGAACCAATGTTTGCTCTATTGGGCATATTCTGCGTTCCTACTCAAGTTCAGTAAATTATTTTTGAGCATCTCAGTGTTAGCCATTGAAAACCTAAGCTACAAAAACTTTTATATATCAGTTCTTTCATGATTACAATTCCATCATCCATTACATAAAAGATATTTGTCCTTATTTGGGACACATGTGTCCCTTACTATCCAAAAATCACAAGGATTGTAAAGAAACCAAAAAGGCTTGTTTTTATCAACTGGAGGCAGTTGACGAATCAAATATATTGAATATCATGTCTTGGGTTTATGGATGCAACTGCCACCCTATGTGGTTAATGATGTAGAAGGAATGCCCTTATACTCTCCAGAACCAAACAAAATAATTTGAAATAAAAATAAAATCAACCTGGATGCATGTGAACATTCCCTTGAAGCCTATCAGAGATATGAGGCATCTGTTACTCATCAGTGAAAGAGATCTTAACTTGTTCAAGAATTATTAATCCTGAGTATGCAGTTTCAATCCATGTGCTACTGGCCTAGTGACAGTCAAACGTGTATGGTGTAACACAACACCCCAATAGCATATATATATCTATTACCATTTATTATCTTTTCAGCTGATGGTGCAAGCTAAAATAACTTAACAGTAAAATTGAGGATATAAACTCACTTTTTTAAATGGAACTCCTGCTCATAATTGGGAAGTAGATTCTCCAATAATCCTCATTAATAGCCAAGTAACTCTGGTATACTCACCGTTCTTAAGTCTACTGGCACCAACAATTACAAGACCTTCTGTCTTTTTACAAAATCAGGAAATTATTCCTCTATAATCAGGACTACTTCTCTGGCAGGCAACTATGTACTTCTCTTAGGGAAGAATAAATACACACAACTATCTAATATAGATGTAATGGTGACAGATATGAATATCTGATAGATGACAGATGGATAATAAATTAATAAACTAAGCAATAGTAGTTATTAATGATCAATAAACTATTAAATGATGATTAATTGATTTAATTGATGTTTTATTAATTGGCCAGATGCTGGTATTATATACCTCTCAGGCATCTCCTGGCCAAATTCATCTATTAGATGAGTCCATTCATATTATGCCAATTCTCTGCTAGTCATGGCAATAATTATAAAAAATCCTCAAGTCAATTCAGCCCATGAATCGACTAAAAATAACAATCATTTCAGCCCAATTGGAGGCAATTTTACTCCCATAATTGGGATGACTTTGGGTTTTGAACTCAACATCAAAATCTTCCTGATTAGAGCTACGTCATAACTCAACATCTAATAATAAATGGGAAATAAAAAATATATGATCATAAAAGATGATGCACCCCAATTTGGGATGTCAGCAGGCCTCACAATAGCACTAATTACACCCATAATTGGGACAACTTTGGGTTTTGAACTCAACATCAAAATCTTCCTGATTAGAGCTATGTCATAACTCGACATCTAACAATAAATGGGAAATAAAAAATATATGATCATAAAAGATGATGCACCCCAATTTGGGATGTCAGCAGGCCTCTCAATAGCACTAAGTACGCCCATAATTGGGATATCTATGTTTAAGTGCTTAATTATTGATTTCATTAAATTGAACCCAACTTCTGCCTTAGTGCATTCAGATTAATGTACTAATTTAGGAGGTACAATTTAGTTAATGCTGTGGGACCACTTTGCACCCAAGGGTACCCATAATTGACCAAAATATATCATAGCTATTATCAGCTACAATAATTGGGCACCTCAAATGCAATTAGAGCGGTTATGAGGTGAATCTGATTTATTAAATTATGCAGATGAATTGGGAGAATCAAAGGATCCATCAATGGAAGTAATCTATCAGCATTGATGGTTTTCTCAAAGGGTTTATTTTTGAGTCAACCATAAAAATCTAACACCATTGACAAAAGTGATTATGTCAAGGGTTTGGGAGAGTTTTCAACTTCGGGTTAGATGAAGTTCCAATGGTGGCATTAGTTACAAATTTGGTTGGAGAAGATAATACTTAAACAATGAATTAAGTTGATGAGTCACTGGAGAATATACCAATTTGTTCTCCAACTCTACATATAATTTTGGTAAAATGAAAGGGTGTAAACAATGTAGATATATGAGATGCTTTACTGAAGCACTGAATTATCTGAAGGGCAAAGTATAGGAAGTCCAAGTTGCTATAAAGCCCAAAGTAATACTAGAGTCAGGACTACTGGTACTATACTAAAGCCCATGGTCATTGCCTCTCCTACTTTTTTTGTAAAAAAGATAGATGCTACTGAGTTGCCATGGATTACAGCAAGCTAAATTCAGTAAATAAAAAGGACAGTTATCCATTGCATCAGATTGATGACTTTCTACGCATCCTAGCAGGAGCTTAATATTTTTAGCAATAGATCTTTCCAAAAATTATTGACAGATTGAGCTAGTCCTGAGGACAACCAATTGAGCACTAATTGCAAAAAAGGACTATGAGAGCTGAAGCAGAAGCCACAAGGGCTATGTAATGCTTGGAAACCTTTTGAAAAACTATGGATAAACTATGAGATGACCTGAAGTTTATTGTTCATATTAGTTTATTTTGAAGCATCATGGTAATCTAAAAGACTTCAATGAACATCTAGACATCTCCATCAAGTCTTTAACTGGTTAAGTCAATATTCTCATATACTCAAGCTTTTTAAATAAGCGTTTCTTTCAACCTAAGATGGAATTCTTTCAACATAAAGTTACAAAGCGTGGGATCAACCCCTTTCATACAAAGTCTCAACAATCAAGAGAATGTCAACAAAGCCTTAAAGACTTCCAAGGTTTTCTTGGAAATTGGGAACTACAGAAAATTTATTACACAGTTTTCTGACCTTTCCAAACTAATAGTCTATCTGCTTTAAAAGAACATACCCTTCAGATGTTATCCTTAGCAGGATCAGGAATGCAACCTCCTTAGGACTGCTTTGCTTACCCAACCACTCCTAATTTACCCAAAGTTTAATCAACCCTTCTTGCTACTTAATGACGCCAGTTATGTGGCTGTGAAGCCATTCTGATCCAGCAAAATGATCATCAAGTAGACTGACTGGTGGCCTACTTCAGAAAAACCCTAACTTAGGCTAAGAAGAAATACATCGTTACCAAATGAGAATCCTTAGATGAGATCTTGGAATCAAGAATTTTAGACCTCGTCTATACAGAACTTACTTAGCTAACACACTACAAGCATGACTCTATCATATGGCTACAGTCAAAAAAGGGTCCATATGGGAGGTTTACTAAAGGGTGCTGAGGCTAAAATGTTATGACTTTTCTATGATTATCACGCAGTTACTAATCACCATAATGTGGATGGATTATCAAGGATGCCAACCTTAGCAATGTTGGTACCTGTGGAGGAACGCCCATATGATCTTACTAGCACCCAAAACAGGTAGGACTTGGATACAGCAGAGATTATTATAAAGTCGCAAACTATTGTGTAGAATACCTAGATCAAAGATGGGAATCTACAAATGATCTAGGTAAATGTTTGCATTACATGCGACTGTATTCTTGAATCAAAGTTACATTACTAAGGCCACTCTAGCATAAGACATGGAGCTATCAAGAAGACCTATTGTTGGTCCATCTAGTACTAAAGAAAAAGAAGACCTATTGTTGGGATTTTTGCCCATATTCCCAGCCTGCTAGATTACCAGGGATTGCTAGGGGAAAATTACCTAAGGTGAAGTGAATTAGAAATTGGTTGGCCCAAGTTTTGGAGTAACTATGTTTGAGGGATTTTGGGATATTTGCCTGGTCGTATCCATCAGGGATTGATCCAGATGAATACTTAAGATCTCATCAGGCGGAGTTGCCAACAAAATAGGGCATCTGGTAGTGATTAACTATCAAGTGTACTGATTAGGATCTGTTGGGTTTCATCACCAACTGTCAGAATTGCAGATGACCACAGAATCCAACCCTTTGACCAAATATAAGATTCAACAATTAAGTTATAATCGTAGAGGATTGGCAATAGTGGAGGATTAATGAGAATATTGTTGACTAGCATCCCCAATGATATTAGAAGTCGCTGACTGATTAATTATTATCAGGCATCATCCCAAATGATATTTAACGTCACTGACAGATAATAATTTCGTCAGGCGTCATCCCCAATGAAATTAAGCAATAATTTGATATTGAGATTATACCCAATAGTAAAATTTTAGGGAATCATTTAGAGTGGAACAGATTGGAGTCATTGGAAACTACCAAAACGTTTGAACACCGGAGGAAGAGTGGAATTGTCATTGGCCAAAACAATTGGTTTGAAGTACCTAATACCAATTTTTTGGTCCACCAAACACCCAATGATTACTTTGCCTAAAAAACCCAAGGCAACGTTACCTGAAAAGATTGAGTGCCTAACACTAAGGGTCAAACCAATATAGGAGCACAAATATTCTCAGCGGACAGCTGAAATTTGTGTGCTGATTTCTACTATAAAAAACCTGAATTATTCCCTAATAAGATTAGATCTAAACTGATATTAGCTTAGTTGTTTAAAATTGTTTGTTTTAAACATTACTCTTATGAGAAGAGTGCAAGGATCAGATATCCTTAGGTTGCCAATTTCAAAATCTCCGCTTGGCTCTGCAAGAAGGGAATAGTGAAAGTGTTCCCTACCAGTTTCAGATATCTTCAAGAGGAAGAAGCACCAGTTTAGCGTTGGACTTTGCTCTCAACGTGGCCTTTGGGCAATCAACCATAATAATAGTCTTCATACTATTATTGCCCCAGTCTATCAAAATCACTCAAATAATCAACGCCAGGATCCACGAATATGTGCAGTTGAAATCTAGGGCCAGAAGAGAGCAAACAATGCCCAAGATTTTAACATTGGTGCTCACTACAGGGGGTGGTTGAGTTGTCAAAAGACATTTAGAAAATATTGATGTGTTTTAATAGGAAAAGCTTCGGAAGCTCTGGGTGGGACTACAGGCTGTCTTTGAAAATGTGCTCAGCCCAGCATCTCAGGATGATGTTACTACATTAGAGGAGCATATGATCAAGGCGGAGGTGACGCTTGAACAATTAGGAATAGTTAATAATGAACTATGCGGAAAAGTTGCCACATTGAAGCAGAAAGAGGGCGAACTCATCAAGGAAATTTTTTTCAGAAAACTGAACAGGAAGTGGATTGAGAACGCATCTGACGGTTTCATGAGGAGATGGCGAAAATGACCAAGCATATAGAGGAGTTGGAAAAACACCAAAGTGATTGTGAACAATTCGAGGCAAACGATGCTGAAGCTAAGGCATGTGAAACACCAAGCAATAAGACCTCTCCGCCCTGAAACATGCCTAAACCATTCTCTGGTGTGTCCGATTTGACTCCCAAAGTCACTCCTATGGCTTCTTAAGTAGCTGGGTCAGGATCTCCTATTAGCGGAACAACTGAGGAATTTTGAAATATGCCAAAATTGCCCACCTTTCACTGGGATTTTGCCCCAGCATTCTTCCACTTAACTGAGATGACCATGTTCAGCTATGCGGACCGACAAAAAGCAGTGAACGTAATGAACTTCCTTAGAACAGACTGCCAAAATCTGGTGCTTGCTCAACTCAATGGGGAAAATTGGTCATACATGGAAGCCAAAGCCGCCATTATGTTGGAGTTTGAAAGCCCTACTCAAATGGCGAATTGTAAACAAGAGTTCATGGGTATCCAATTCCTCAAAGATGAGACTCTGACTAGTTTCGCCAATCTTTTTTACCATGAAGCTCAGATCTTGGCAGGAGCGAATGTGTTAAGCAACTTTGATGAATGCATAGCCATGCAGTTGGCACTATGGCCCTACCAGGACTTGCATTGGATTATGATAGTGACACTAGTGACTGAAACAATGACCTCTCAGATAGTAGACCATCTGAAGATGCTTGGGGCCACGTTTGATGCTCCCAATCCTACTTTTAAAAGTAATTTAAACGAAGGCCCAAAATATTGTCAAATTTGCTGATCCATCTAAAGAATCCGAGGGTCAAGTTGTGTTTGGGAAGTAAGCCCAAAGTTCAAAAATGAGTGGACAAATCGACAAACAGATGTTTCCAATGTGGGAAGTCAGGCAATGTGATTGCCCAGTTTCAGGAAAGAAAGCAAAAAGATCAGATTAATCTTGTTCAACCTCAAGAGACTGGTTCAGATTTGGGAAAAGGACCAGCAGTATAGATTAGGGATGATCTAGTACTGCTGATAAACCTGTCCCACCTAGCATAATGAGAGAAAAATTGATATCTCTGATCTATTCATGGAAGATGACTCGCTGGATCTGCTCCATCAGGGAATTAAATTGGATGTTAATACTATAACTCTAGCCAAAGCAAAGGGGATTGATCCAAAAATTGTTAGTGAAGTCACTTAACCCTATGTACAACAACTAGCAGAGAAAGTTAGATCCGCGCAAGAGCCCTAAAGACTTAGTCAAAACGAATTTGGATGAAGCTAACGTTTCTTTACCTATCAGCGCAATCAAGGAGTCATTCCCTGATTTATCTGCTTAAATAATCCACACACTTGATTTTAAAAAAGTCTGCTATCCATTCAGTAAATACTTTATTACAGTACTTGGAGTGTACCTATGTCAATATTCTAGTCAATAGGATAAGAGTCCGAGCCATAATTGATAGTGGAGCGCCAATCAACATCATTTTCACCAAATTAGTGAAACGTATGGAATCTCATCAGATTTGGAGCACCAAAAAGAGTATGGAATGGCTGGACCAGACGTTACCATCTCATGTGGAGCCTACAATGCGCTACCACTTCAGTTTGAATTGCTGATGGTGTCAGCTCCTGCTATAGTGCTGGCCAATCCAAACTATGACATACTTAATGGGACAGAGTTCTTGAGGAAGTATGGGGTGAAATGTGATTAAAAAGAAAAACCCCTGACAATATTGGGGCAGACGTTGCCTTTGGTTTACCAGCGTAAAGGAGAAACTCTGCTGACAAAAAAGAACAACTTTGTCAATTTAATTTATAGTGATGGTATTATACCCATTCACTATAAACTAGTCAGACGGAAATGTAAACCAATGCTGATAGAAATTATGGAGAATTGGGGAATACCTATAAGGGCAAATGCAGCAAACAGTATTCCGCTGGGGCTCAAATCATAGTTAACACCGGGTTAATGGTGGAACTTCCAGAGCAGCTATATGGAGAAATCATCAATCCCTGGGAAAAATCAAGGATTGAACCGTGGGTTGCACCATGGATCTTAATGCCAGGTCACAAAGAGATATGAGTATTTTTAGCCAATCTGGGAGAGAAGCTGATGAAAATTGAAAAAAAACCTAGACCATTGCATTTCTGCACTTGCTCCCAATGGCAGAACTATACGATTTTCATGAATTTAAATCATCTTTTGAAAAGGGATTGCTGGCAGGAGTTACCAAAGGTGTCAATGTATTAGTGGATCATGAGCAGCTAGCCAATTGACTACAAATCAGCAGGAGGACATGCTACAATTATTTGAAAAATATTGGATGATATTCACTCAGACGATCATGACTTAGGATGCACAAAAAACGTACTCCACAAATTTGATACTAGGGAATGTCCACCAATATGAATAAGACCTATTCGTAGGTCAAGAGCAGCAGAAGCGGAGGTCAGCGATGAAGTAAGCAAGTTAGTGGAACATGGGTTACTCATTCCATCATTGAGCCCATGGGTGAGTCTAATCCTGTTGGTAAAAAAGAAGGACAGATCAAATTGAATAGTGATCAACTACTGCTGACTAAACAAGATCACTAAAGAAGACTCTTATCCGCTGCCCCAAATCAACGACGCACTTGATCGCCTGGGGGAGGCATAATTTTCAGCTATGGACCTTATTTCTGGGCTATTGGCAAATTGATTTGCCAAAAGAAGATCAGGAAAAATGTGCGATAATTACCGCAAAAGGACTATACCAGACGACCAGAATGCCCCAAGAATTATGCAATGCGCCGGCGACTTTTCAGCAAGCTATGGATTCAATACTTAGTGACCTGAAGCTATCCTGCATGCTAGTCTACTTAGACAATATCAACGTCTTCAGTAGGACCTCTCCAATCATTTGGAGCATCTGGAGGAAGTTTTTCAAGCGGTTGTCAGTGGCAAATCTCAAAATTAAGCCGAGAAAATGTCATTTCTTCAAAAAAAGAACTTGATTATTTAGAGTTTGTTATAAACTCTAATGAATACAACTGCAACCCATGAAAATAGAAGCTATCAAGAGGACATCAATCCCAAAAAGTGTTTGGGATATTCAAGTCTTTTTGGGAATGGTCTGGTACTATTGCCAATTTAGCAAAGACTTCACTGGAATTAATGAACCTCTATTTCACCTCCTCAAGAATCAAAAAAAGGGATTTGTGTGGAATGAAGAGGCCCAGAAGTATTTGATAAGCTCCAAAAATATCTCATGAGCAGCCCAGTGGTGAATTATCCGAATTTTAGTCCAGAATTAATAATCCAAGCGGATGCCTCATTAATGGCAATTGGAGCCGTTCTAATTCAATTGGATGACAACAGGGACAAACATCCAGTAGCCTAAATGAGCAGAACACGGTCGCCAGCATAAAGAAACTATACCATGACAAAGCGAGAGTGTCTGGAGGTCATCCATGCCTGCAAACAATTCTGAGTCTACATACATGGAATACACTTTAAAGTCATAACTGACCACTCGTCCCTGTGCTGGCTTCATAACCTGAAGGAACCAGAAGGCCGGTTGGCCCAATGGGCTTTAAAGCTTCAAGCCTATGATTTTGAAATCTATCCATTGGGCTGGAGTGGTACATCATAATGCCGATGGATTGTCTAGGTTTCCAGTTGTTCATGTGATCTATCATCAGGCGGATGCACTATTCCAGCAGATGATCAAAGGAGATATTGGGGATCAACCCTAAGAAATTCAGAATGCATTATGAAAAGCCATGGAAAATAACAAATTTAAGGACAATCAATTATACAAAATGATCTAAGGAAAATGGGATTTATTTCCTAAACCATTGGAACTAATGGAAATCTTTTAACCCGCTCTCAAGGTTGTTGGCTATGGTGGCCTTGGAGAACAGTGGATCATATTTTCCAGTATTATTACTGGGAATAAATCAACTATGATGTAACGGATTACTTAGCCTGTTGTGTGGAATGTCAGCTGCACAAGCCGCACAAGAACATCGTAGGGTACTGGCTAGTACGCCCTGGTTTTGCATGGCACACGGTGTCCATAGACAATATGGGATCATTAAGCATCAGCACCAGAGGAGTGAAGTATATAATCGTCACAATAGATCACTTAACCCAATGGGTCAAAACAAAAGCCCTCAGCAAAGTAGACGCAATAAGTATGTCAAAGTTTATACTTAACCAAGTGATTTATCAGCACAGTTGCCCTCAAGTTATTCTCAGTGACAACGGAACCAACTTTACTTCACATGTGATTCCCAGGCTTAATGAATTAATTGGAATCCACGGTGTTGTATCTGTCCCCTATCGTCCAGAAATTAACAGAATGGTGGAAAGAGTGAATGAAACTCTAGCCTCAATCTTACAAAAATTGGTCACAGGAAAAACTTCCGTGTGGGGAGCATATCTTAGTTTAGTCACTTTCACTTATAATATCAGTTACAAACAGTGACTGAGAAAAACCCATTCAAACTGTTATATAGGTGGAAAGCCGCTTTACTGCCAATATTGTATTCAGCAGTAGAGCCATCTTCAGTGATGAGTGCTAAACATTATCTATCCCAACTGGCCGATATCCTGATTGAATTACAATCTCAGGCATTTGATATGACAATGAGAAAAAGAATCAATGCGAAAAAATGGATGACCAGAATTGACTTACGTTGAAAGAATACCATGTGGGCGATAGGGTAGCCTATTGTGATACCCATGGGTTCAGGAGAATAATAAGTTGGACGCCCTATGGACGGGTCTTTTCAAAATTATTGTCAAGTCAGTGAATGATGCATATATGATCAAGAATACTGAGGATGGTTGCATAGTCAATAGAGTCCACACGAAATACTTAAAGTATTGGACTTAGAGCAAATATATATTTAAAGTAATAATAATAAAAAAATAAAAAAAAACAAAAAAAATAAAAAGGATGCATAAAAATACAAACAAAGTAGAAAATATTAAAAAACAACTAAATTTAAACAGTAATGCATCTTGTGATATTCCCACCTACTGAGCGTGGAGGAAGGAATAGTAGCAGGCACAAGTCTGAGCGTTGGCAGGATCAGGAAGGGCTGAAACTAGGTCCGCTAGAATAGTCCCTATCAACAAGATGTTGAGACCCATTCTGGGGTTGGTACAGGTGGAAAGAGTGCCAGCAGAACCCATCCTGGGGTTTGTACAGGTGGACCAGTTGATCTTTCACAACCAATGTGAAGATGGGACTGGTGTGACATGATGTCATGAGAACCACACTAAAGAAGAGGCGGCAACGGGTAGCAACTAAGGATACAAAGTCATCATACTGAGCAGAGCATATGGGTGTTGAGTGCGGACAGAGCTGCACTACGCTGAGGACATAGAAATATGACAAACCAAATATGAGTCCAGATGAGGCGGCTTCCATTCCCAAGGGTTCTATCTTCCATTGGATATCTGGTCAATAAGGGGGATGTGTTGGAATTGCAGCTGACCACATAATTCAACCCTTTGACCAAATATAAGATTCAATGATTAAGTTATAATTGTAGAGGATCGGCAATAGTGGCCAATTGATGAGAATATCATTGGGTGGTATCCCCAATGATATTAGAAGTCGCTGACTGATTAATTATTGTCAGGCATCATCCCAAATGATATTTAACGTCACTGACAGATAATAATTTCGTCGGGCGTTATCCCCAATGAAATTAAGCAATAATTTGATATTGAGATTATACCCAATAGTAAAATTTTAGGGAATCATTTAGAGTGGAACAGATTGGAGTCATTGGAAACTACCAAAACGTTTGAACACCGGAGGAAGAGTGGAATTGTCATTGGCCAAAACAATTGGTTTGAAGTACCTAATACCAATTTTTTGGTCCACCAAACACCCAAAGATTACGCTGCTTAAAAAACCCAAGGCAACGTTACCTGACAAGATTTAGTGCCTAACACTAAGGCTAAACCAGTATATGAGTACAAATATTACAGCGGACATTTGAAATTTGTGTGCTGATTCCTACTATAAAAAACCTGAATTATTCCCTAATAAAAGATTAGATCTAAAGTGATATTAGCTTAGTTGTTTAACATTGTTTGTTTTAAACATTACTCTTATGAGAAGAGTGCAAGGATCAGATATCCTTAGGTTGCCAATTTCAAAATCTCCGCTTGGCTCTGCAAGAAGGGAATAGTGAAAGTGTTCCCTACCAGTTTCAAAACATCTTCAAGAGGAAGAAGCACCAGTTTAGCGTTGGACTTTGCTCTCAACGTGGCTTTTGGGCAATCAACCATAATAATAGTCTTCATACTATTATTGCCCCAGTCTATCAAAATCACTCAAATAATCAACGCCAGGATCCACAAATCTTTGAAGTTGAAATTTAGGGCCAGAAGAGAGCAAACAAAGCTTAAGATTTTAACATCAACTGATTGGGAATGAATAGCAAATTGCGAGGCAAGTGATGTTGCCTGCAACTAGAAAATCAATTGGTTGGTGCGTGACCCGCCTTAATGTGTAATATCTTTCATTACCTAATCAGGTCATTAGCCAAATATGGTTGGTTTTCTTGGATTAACAGGAAAACGTTAGGGACACGTTTTATGACTCTTTCCGTTTAGTTCTTGAGGATGTCCAATGATGGAATCCTAGCCAGGATGGGGAAGACCATCATTGCCAAGATGAGGATAGGTGATTCATTAGCAACAGCTGCCATTTCATTAATGAGGTGTCAACCGAGGGTTAGATGACCAAATCCCCACTATAAATTCCCTAGGATTCACTATAATAAAAAAGATAATACAACAGATAATTAGATCATATTACAGATATATAGTTCTAAGTTGTTCATTTGGTATATAGTTTAAGTAGTAAACTATCATCAGCTTCCATTGTGCTATTCTTCTCAAGGTATTATTGCTATGTGCAACAATTGGAAAACTCTTAGAGAAGAGTAAAGATCTGAGCGGGGATCTAGAGAAGAAGGAGACACAATTGGGGATAGCTGCTGACTGTGTGTTGGACCAAAAATACTCTCTAGGGATTCTCAGCAAAGATTGGGTTAGACAGAACAAGGGAACAAATCTCTACAATCATGACATTACAAGTATTTAATTGGGAATACTGGCTGAGCGTTGGTCCAAGATATAAGAATTCATACTCAACTATGGATAATAGTTGTCATACTACTATTGATCAAAAATCTGCTATATTATACAACGCGATGAAAGTGCACAAGGAAACCGAGCCTGTGCAGTAAAAAGATTATTAAGGTTGTTTTCATAAAACCCAACTAAGTAAATTTTTACACCTATGAATGTTTGATGAAATGTTGGTGATTTAACCATATCTTTTATAACAATATGAGGTGTTAAAAGCCTCTTTTTTTAGTACTAGATGGTCCCAACCCAATGTTAAAAGCCTCTTTAACCTACAGGACACAGGTATATCAAAGCCCCCACTAGCAGAAACATGTCATGGCTTTCTTGTAGCCTTTTATTATAGTCAGTATTAATGTAGTAAGGCCTTAAAAATGTGTCTCCAAAGACATCTCTACATCTTACTTACCAGTAAACATTTAACCATGTGTACTTAGTCTATTTCTGTATCAGCCACAACTGCAAAGGATATTGCCTTATTCCTTTTCCAACCATTTTTTACAAAACATGGATTCATGAGAGTTTACTTTCTAGCAAGTTTACTTTTACGTCACTATTGTCTAAGAACTAAAGCCCCTGTTTAGTACCAGCCAACAGCTTACTGCTTTTACAACTTTTTAATTATGGGGCAGCAAACGAGCAAGTAATACCTTCATATCTTTCCTTCATAAGATGACAGTCATTTATTGCATGCAACGGAATCATTAACTACCATCTTCCTTGCTGGCATACAAGATAGCTTATCAACAGGTAACCTTGTTGCCATTTCAAAGCTCTATATGAGAGAGAACCATGACAACCTCTCAGTGTCCAACTGTTAAATATTTTTCAACTAATGAACCTGCTGAAAAACCCATTAGGACATTAGCTGACGAGATCATTAGGTTACAAGCGCTTTTCACCCTGCCAAATTCCTGGAGTTTACTAATGCCCGCTGGTGCTATTTGCACAGGATTTGCAAAATAGCAGAGCAGGAATATCAAAACTCTCAGATGCTTTCTATGAGAATAGGGAATTTATTTAATAATTTTTTAAACTAAACTAGAAAACTTTAAAACTATGAAAAGAGGAGTTTTTAGATTGATTTTATTATCCTGGTGACAGGGTAAATGAAGAACCATATTAATATGTCGCTGCTTAGTATTTAAACAATCTGAGGCTCAAAGTGAGAGGGCTGAGGAATTCATTATAAGCTACAAGCATCTTAATTAGGAAATATAGGGTTAGGACCTATCAGAGCTATTAATTTTCACCTTGCTCCAGCAGAATAGCCGATGGAGGGTCAATAATAGGTAGGGCAAGTCCATTGAGCAAGGAACAATATTTAACCCAATCAATGGGAGGGAATATTTGCACCTTGTTAACCCTACAAACAATTTAAAAGGAGATGAACTCCACCTAGGTGTTTAGAATGAACTGTAGAAGGGCAGGGGGAGCCTTCCATAACTTCCCATATTCCGCTGCAGTTTGGCACACCTTATCACTAACAATCAGACTACTTGGTCAAGAAGGCTTTGAAATAGCATTACCCCAATTCTTGCGGTTCCACCCAGAATCAACCATGGTTTTTGGCCGTTTTTAATGTATTTAAACCCAAATCACTCTTATTAAAGTTTCAGACTTGTAATTGTCCAACAATACCCCCTTCAAGAGCGGAAGGGGGAGAATATGGGCGCAGGAATTAGCCATGGACCCAATTAATAATAATTCCAGAAGTGAGAAATTTGATGAGGTACTCATACTCGCGCTTATATGCGACTACAAAAGGTCCCTTTCAATAGACCCAAGCTTCTCACTCCTAGGAGAGATTTGAGAGTGATAATACAGGTCCAAGTCTGATACTTGAAAGGAAGGAAGAGGGGGCCGGAGCTCATTAGAGACTTGGCCTTCTTTAGTGACAGTCTTTGTCAAGTTAGACATAGCCCCTGATTGTAATTGGATGATTTGATGAGTCAACTTTCAGACTTGCTCTGGGTCAATTCTATCAAAGAAAACATCTTTACCTATAAAGTCAACACTTTAGGTTCTTTCCCAAACCGTACACAGAAAAAAGACAATCTTAGTCAGCAATTATACCTAATAAAGTAGGCCATGAGGACATTGGTAAATAGAGATACCAGTGAAGAGGGTCTGAATTGGCCATTTTCTGGAGTATAGAGATCAGGGTTCTGTTAACTTTTTCTAAGACACTATTTGTGGATGGGTTGTAAGGGCAAAGAAGAGTTATGTTCTCATGGAGGTGGCGAGGAGCTTTATCGCTATGGAGATAAAAGATTTCCATTGTCACAAAGGAGGACCTTGGGGCAACCATGCAGAGTTTAAATATTTTGATGTAAAAAGGTAGCAGTGGCTTTGGCAATCTGAGTAGGGAGAGCAACAGTTTCAAACCATTTGTTGAAATGATCAGTTCTGACCAGGGTATTAAGATTGCCACCAGTGGTCTGAGATAAAGGACCTATCACTATTAAACTTATAGTGTGGAAGGGTTGTTGAGGCGTAGTAGGTTGGTACTGATACCAGGTCTTGAAACTGGATTGCTTTTTACAGGTCAGTCAGGGATCCAGGACTTCAGTTATGGTCTCCATTATGCTCTCCCATAAGTAGCGCTCTCTAACCCATATATAGGTTCTTAGTACTCCACCGTGCCCCATGATATTATAAGACTCCAAGACACAGGTACTTGCTCTGACGACCGGAGATATGGCAACCAGTTTACTCCTACTTTCTTGTATAACTTCCCACTTTCCACCTTGGTATTGCAGGAGTGCCGTGTGAGCATCTTTTGTAATGGTTCATCTTCATCAGCCCACACATTAGGAGTCAAGCTGAGGTCATGTAACCTCTCAGCTTCACTATTATCTAAGAGAAGAACAGGCAACCGCTTCTACACATCTACATATATCTGGCGAGTTCCAGTCTAATGCTCAATTGCCATATCATAATGCTGGAGCTTCAGAGCCCAGCGTGCCAGCTGTCCTGTGGGGTCCTTCATTTTTTTCAACCACTTTAAGAAGCATGATTGGTAACACTTTGAGCAACGTCACATATAGGAAAGGGTTATAGTACTTTACAGCAAGCCAGACATCCAGGCACTCATTCACTGTGAGGCTATAGTTGCGTTCAGCTTTTAGAGCATTTGCTGAATCAAGACAAGAGATGATCAACCCCATGATCATCCAATTGAGCCAAGATAGCTCCAATGGCGTAATTGGTGGCATCCATGAACAACTTGAAGGCCTTGTCATAGTCAGGGTGATGGAGGATCAGCTGATATTTCAATAACTCCTCTATTGTCTCAAACGTGGCTTTTTGCTCACACAATAAAATGTTCTTAGTCAAGAGACGTACGAAGTGTTTAACTGATCTGGGCGAACTTTGAGATAAATTGATGGTAATACCCTATCATTCCCAATAAATACCTGTATTGCAATGGGTTTTGGGCGCAGGCATTTAAGATATCGCTTCCACCTTGTCTTTGAGGGGTTGTATCCCATCTTGAGAGATAACGTGCCCAATGAAATCCATCTTTTTCTGGAAGAAAGTACAATTGGAGGGTCTTCAGCTTGATGTTAAATTCCTGAAACTGGTGAAACACTTCTTTTTAGCTTCGTGAGGTGCTCGTTGAAGGTCTTGGGTTAGCTATGATGTCATCAATATAGACAATCACATAGCTTAGCTTGAGATCCTGGAGAATATGATTCATCGCCTGCTAAAAAGTGGCAGGCCATTACACAACCCCTGGGGTAACCAAGTGGGCTGAAATAGGCTCTCGCTACAGATAAGGGCGCAATTCTCCTGATCCTGTGGAGAAAGGTCCATCTTCTAATACCCACTAGCCAAGTCCATAGCAGAAAAGAACTTGGAGCCAGAGAGATAGGCCAGAGCGTCGTCAATACGGGGGATAGGGTAACTATCCTTCTTTATGAGGTTGTTCAATTTTTGGTAGTCCATAATAACACAATGGCCTCCATTTTTCTTCTTTGTTAATAGAATAGGGGACGACCAAGGGCTTTGAACAGCACCACAACCCAGTGTCCAGCAGCTGTTTGATCTCTGTCCGCATCTGTAGCTCCTCAAATATTTGATTTATGGTAGGGTTTGGATAAAATGGGATGATCATCCCCAACATCAATGGTATTAATCCACCCTTCAAGTGCCCATAGTCAGTATTGGATTTAGAGAAATTGTCACTATAAGTCTCAAGTATCTTGTGGACATTGTCAAGCTCCGCTGGGGTTAGTTCCTCAGAGTTATGAACGGTAGGCAAAATACATAATGAATAGTCGGCGGATAACCCCATGTCAGCCATTGAAGCAATACAGTGGACTTGCTTGATGTCCTCAGTGGGTATCAGCAGGATGTTTTTAAATTGCCTAGTGTTTTTTTATGACCATACCCTTCAGGGCGAGATTCCACAGCAGTAGATTGATGGTTCGCTGCTAGGCTGGGCCAATATGCCTGGCAGTACTCTGGTCTCTAAGAGACTAACACCCTCAACTCTGGTTAAATGAACTTAGCAGTTGTGGGGGATTCGTAGGGTAATCTTCGTGTCAACTAACCTTTGTTCACCAGCCTTGATGACTACCTCTTCAGAAGCATAAAATGGATTACCCTCTAGAGCGTCCACTGATTTGGGAAGCTTCTTTGTATTCTGTCCCACCATCATGTAGTGTAGTGGTAAGGCGGAGGAGAGGTACTCAGTGGTGCAAGCGTATTCTTTTTTATTAAGCTCATCATTGGTCATAATTAGAGGAACATCGTAGTTAAGAAGGTGTATAGCCTTGCTTCAAGTTAATAGCCATATCATATTTACTATAAACTGAATATAAATGAGTAGATTATAGGTATTGCTGGACAAAGCTTCTTCTGAGGACAACAAGATGAGCTTCCCAAAACGAATGGGCAGATAAGAGTAGGCCCAATAGCTGGGTTCAGGCAGGACCAGCAGTTGTTACTCTTGAGTTTAGTAAAGGTCAGGAGCCAGCTTAATTTTTAATGAGATTTTCTGAAACAACATTTACCGGAGACCTAGCGTTGAGGATAGCCCTTAACCTGCACTCCATTAAAGACAAACTCCACTTTGATTAAGGCTCCACCCAATTTGGGGAAAGAGCGGGGACCTCCTTTAGACGGAGAGTAGGGACAAGTCTTTTGGTAGTTCTAGGGGTATTTTCTTGGATAATCTGCAGGGTATGAACACACTGGGTGGATCTGATCATTGTGGCAATGGGATGTTCAGCGTCACTTTCAGTGTCAATAACCTCAAAACCACTCAACGCTTGACTGAGTAAGTCTGACGGGTGATCCTAATCATATCCACTCTCTCCAGATTCAACCTGCCAGGTACCTACACTTCACCTGGGGCTCCTAAAACATAATGTTTACATCTTTACAACCCCCTTCATATTCGTCATCAGAAGGTTAAAAATGCATGTCAGGGAGTACATCGGTTGTGAGGTAAGTTCAGGGATTCCTTTGTTGCAGGAAGGAACCTGGGGGCGCTCATCTACCCTATTAGCTTTTGGAAGAGAGTCTGTAAACGTTGCAGCTCTATATTTAGCGTTTGATGTAAGGGTTCAAGCTGCCCCATGTATACCTTTTGGTCTAGAGATTGCTAAAGCAGGTGAAGGAGATAGAGGTAGCGTTTTGACAGGACGGTACAATGGAACCACTTGGGAAGGCCACTCTGGATAAAAATAGGGGCATGACAAAGGGACGACTGCTTTTACCAACTAGAAGTTTT
>JAKSZP010013687.1:0-59473 GCA_022478985.1 Massospora cicadina
AGATTCTTCAGGCATGGTTTGTTATGATAAAAAACAATTAAAATTCTGGTGCTTATGGATTGGTAAAGATAAGGATAGAGCCAAATGTAGCAGGAGTTGTTTGGTCTAAAATTAGATGGTGCAGATACAATGAAGAGATTCAAAGACATAGGTGACAAAGGTCAACTGGATGCATAGACTGTTGAATATTATTGCATTGTTTTTTATAAAGCGTTTTTGGTTATCTTCAGCTTCAATTTTCGAGTAGCCCTTATAATAGATTATCCCAATAGAATGTGGGAATGATTTGAAATTAATCTACATAAAACTCTTTTGATTTATCCTAAGCATTAGTTGCCAGTTGACCAGTATACAGAAACATTGGGGACTGGACCTGAAAAATTGAAGCACCTATTAGTATTCCTAGAATAAATAAAAAAGATTAGTAATATTAAAATGTCCCTGTTATCAGGTTAAACACTATGGAGGACAATCCTTTAACTGACACAACCAGAATCAGATCAATTGTGGAAAACTCCAACTGATCCTACTCAGAGATTGTATATAAGTTGGACTCACTGGGTAAAATACACCAACAAGCATTAACATGATCAGATCAGTCAGGAAAATTCTAACTGCTCCTATTGTATTTATCCTGAGCTTGACCGCTTGACAGCTGGTGCAGAGGCTCAGAGTAGTTCATTTTTGTCTTAAGCGCATTGGAAGCTGAGAAGGGCTAGGGTACTTCATCCCGAGTTTTAAGGCCCAAAGTAATGAATGATTGCTCCTCCTCTTAACTAGGTTGTAGCTTATACGTGGAGCTTGGGGCACCTTGCAGAGAGTACTAATTTTTGGGATGCAGGGGATCAAGTCCTAACTGGTCCTGTGTTGCATCAGGCCCCTAAGTGCCTGGCAGGGTAGTAGCCTCAAAGGGCAGAAGAACATACAATAGGACATAATAGAATATATGAGAAATGATATTTATTAGGATAATCCCCAAAGTACTTATAGGATTTTAAAGCTAAAAGTAAGTTTAGATAGAGGATTCAGGATAAGTAGAAGGAAGATAAGCAGAGGATAGTTTAAGGTAAATGTGTAGATGATAGATAGTGAAAATACTAAGCTATAGATGCCTAGCTTAGTGAAAACTGTCAGCTTATTTTGCCAATACAATAAATAACTCATAATTAAATAATAATAAGAATAATATGAGGATCAATTACTTTGTCTTAAGTCGCCAGTAATTGTAAAATTTGAAATAACTATTATAATAAACCCCTGACATATTTAGAACAGCTAAATTATTTATAGTACTTATATTTATTATTGGGGATAATTTCAAATACATCATATCAGCTTAAATCAAATTAATGAGGAGCACAACTTGTCATTCATTAATAATTAAATGATAAGGAGTTGTGATCTCTTGTTGAGGCTTCACTCAGAAAAGGGCAAATCTTGACAGCTACAATGAGCACTGCTGCTCCTAGACAGTTTAAAGAATCTGCTACTGACGTAATAACCACTGGAAACCATTATGGAAGAAGTGTAAAAAAGGAAATGGTTGTCCAGAAAGTGCGCGTCTTAGCTGTGCTGGACACCTGGGCTCCAGTCAACTTCATATCATCTAAGCTCATAAAGAAGCTGAAGTTCATGCCTAGTATTGATATGATGTGAAGTACTAAACTGGCAGATCAGACTTTACCCCGCTCTAGGAGACTATTCAGCGCAACCCTTAAACTTTTAGCGCAAAGTCCTAATGGTAAGGACAGTGTTTTTAAATAATGACTACTATTACTTCTTGATAGATATAAAGACTTTTTGAAGTTTGGAGTAAATTTTGACTTCAAAACCAGCACTTTGGGCACCTTGAGCTACTACTTCCGCTGTTATTTAAGGACAAAGATGTCAAACTATGGAAACAATGGACATGCTTGGTGGAAGCATATTAATTGATTTACATCATCCATTAACACTTACTAAGAAGGGTGTGAAGTAGTTATCATCCACTGTTAGTGGGGAAGAAAGGCTTTCGCTGAGCGCTAGTAAAACTACGGAAATTTACCAGGAGATCAATGCCATATGACCCTGTCAAATAGTGTGAAGTTTCCACCAGTTACCATTTTTGAAGTTTATAGTCATGACGGAAACCGTGATCAAGAACCTAGAGTTTTACTAGATTCTATGACACAAACTACTTTAGACAGTTGACCATCGTCTTGGGAAATATCACAACTCAACCTATCAGAGTAGAAAAAGGGCATGTCATTGCACAGGATTTACTGACCAGTTGTCATGACAATGAATCATTTAAGGCCATAGGGGATTTTGATGAGCTCAGGTTTGTTAATTGACACCTAAACAGAAGAAGGAGCTTGAAGAACTGTTGGATGAGTTCAGAAACAATTAGTACCAGATCAAACAAATATGGACTCTGAAAATCTGAGGCTAAAAAGATGGATACCAGTTTTGCTATACTGTTCAAATCAGATTTCTACCGCTACTAGAAAGCAAAAACACCATTATTGCTCAAGAGCTTAAACAACTAGCGGATGCAGGGCTAATTGGACAATCAAAGAGTCCATGGTCCTCTCCTTTGTTGCTTGTATGAAAAAAAGATGGAACACTTCTTTAAGTCATGGACTACCACCATTTGAATGAGATATCTAAAAAGGACATTTACACACTCCTGAGCTCAATAACGCTCTGAAACGCGTGGGAGGCTTTATATACTCCACAGCAATGAATCTGGCCAGTGGCTACTGGAAGATGGAGCTCTACAGAAGTTTAGTAGAAGTGCGCCCTGATCAGTAGTAAGGGGTTGTACAATCCTAAAAGTATGTTGCAGGGGCTCGTGGACGCCCCTGCCACCTTCCAGTGTGTGATGAATCGCTTTTTGATGACACAAGATAGCTATCATGTTGATCTGTCTCAACAACATTACCATATTTTTAGCCAATTAAACCAAGAGTTTCTACAACACCTTTAAACGGTCTTTACACAGCTGTGAGCATCCAATCTGAAGTTAAAATGGAGCTAATGCACCTTCCTCAAGAGGCAGTTAGAGTTCCTTGGGAAAGAAAACATCACTAGCAGAATCAAGTTCAAAATGGGAAGGTTAAAACAATTTGGCTATTGAGCCACTAGGAGCATGAGTAACATCCAAGTGTTCCTCGGAATAGTGGGATATTACCAGCAGTTCTTCCCCCAAATTACAGACTTAAAACCCCCTCATATACTTGCTCACCAAGGAAAAGAGAATTAAATGGGGCCTGGAATAGGAGGAGGCCTTAAAAGGGTTAAAGGTAAGATTGGTATAAGAGCCAATCTTGTCCTATACAGACTTTAATAAAACTTTTTACCTCTATATTGACATCAGTAGCATTGGACTTAGAGCAATACTGGCAAAAGATGAAGAATGGTTAGTCACTCAACTTGAGTATTATTCCAAGGTGTTTGAAAGCAGAAAAAAACTACACTGTCAGTGAGAAGAGTACCTGGCGGTGATTTGTGCAGTTAAGCACTTCAGACCTACCTTGTTTTGGGTAAATTTAAGGTAGTAACATATCACACATTGCTCCGCTGGGTGTAAAACATATAGTATCCCAAAGTTCGCTTTGCCCCTGAGCAGTATTGCTCCAAGGGTATGATTTTATAGAACATAAACTGAGCAGGGGAAAACACCTTAATTCTGTTGACCTATCATAATTGCCTGTGTTCCCTTTGCAAGTGCCAAAGAGCGATCAATTATATTAGTTAATTGGGTTGCCTAATAAGACTGGCAAGATGAAACAGATGAAGTTAAGACCATTCTGAGAAGGTGTTCAAAAAACTAACGTTTCAATGGAAACCTACAAAAGAAGGTTCAGAAAAAGATGTACACTTATATTAGTCTAATTTTAAAAGGACTTGGTGATGGAGGCACATAAGCATGTAGACATGGAAGATTTCAGAAAACGCTGGCATACCTGATGAGAGATCCTACTGGCAATGTCTGTTGACAAGGTCATCAAGCATTAGATTTATGTATACCATATGCGAGTTTTCAAATACTGGAAAAATTCTTTGAATTTACTCCAATCAACATATAACCTTTTTCAGTAATGTCTTAATCAATGTGGTGTGACCCTTACCAACTCCCTCCAGTATATCAAAGTTCATCCTAGTAGCAATTGACCACTTCATCAAGTGGGTTGACTCTCCACAGTCAAGACATATGCTTTAAACACCAATTCCTGATTCCTTAGAAATAAGTGATTATGAGGCATGGTTGCCCTCAGGTTTTGCTTTATGATAACGGGAATTTCATCACAGATGTGGTGAGAAAGCAATTGACTTAGTGGGATTGAAACTGCCATTCACCACTCCCTACACCCCATCCTCAAATGAAGGCATTGAGCAAGTCAATGGAATCTTGGGAGAAATTATGAAAGATAACCCTCAACTACAAATTTAAATAGCATCTGCTGCTGCCCTCAGAGTTGTTGGCTTACCAGACGATTCACTACCAAGTAATTGTAATGTCCTCTTTCAAAGCCATGTATGGGCGAGAGGCAGCACTTCCAACCTTCTTAGCACCAATCATCACAGAGGGATGGAGGAACCTGACTCCTGGAAGCTATCAGAAGGAGTTAGCTGATGAACCTATTAGAATTCAACTGGAAGCCTTAAACAATATAGATGTGACTATCCTTTAAAGTTGACAGAAGAGTCAGAGATGTACTAGGGTATTAGAGATCATTCTAGGGGACAAAATTTTGTTTTATCACATATGGGGGATTTCAGCCAGAGAAGTTATAAGCCATCTGGAATGCCAGCTACTGTCTTGGCAAAGAGAGGAGCGAATACTTTATCCAGGATGGCAATATTAACATTATATTTGATAAAGTTCATGCATGGCACCTGAGGGCATTCCCTCAGGCTCATCTTGGGAGGTGAAGTGTCACAGATGAGGCTACAAAAGTACCAGCATATCATTCCATGACTGACGGTATGAACAGAGATAACCCCAGACTGTCATAATTGTGGGCAACTTACCTGCCACAAATAAATTTATTCCCCCCTTTTATAGATTTGGGCAAGGAAAAATAATTACCCTGCAATTAGAATTATGTCTTGAAAAATATTTCCCTCTTGATGCTTTAGAATATTTATTATATGAATAAAGTGACATTGCCAAAGAAACTATGAAATTAACCCCCTTTTATACCATCATGTAGCCAAAATAGTTTCATATTGCATTTGACAAAGCAAAGATTTAACCAAATTATATGACAGGAATGATTGAGGCTCTCATCCAATTATTACTAAATCTGGAAAGCAACTAATTTTGAGAGTTGCTTGAAAACTGATGCAAGGTGCATTGAAGGAGCACCATCACATGAACTTTTGTTGAGAAGCATATTAACAAACTGTATTTCAGTAAAGAAACTGAGAAGATTCTACTTCCCACAACCCAGAAGTGGGGACAAAAGAAAGGACCTTTGGAAATCCAGGTTCAGTGGTAACTTCCACAAGAAGGAGCTACATATACAGGAATTATTCTAAATGTATAACGCACTTAAAATGCAATCAAATGCCGCCTCACAAGGAGATCTTGAAAATTCCCAATTTTACTACCCAGAAATTCCAACCTACTTTACAAATATCATGTATTTTAATTCTAATTTTCACTAGAAGTATAAAATACTTCACTTTTACTCTAATAAAAAACAAATCAACAGAATCTCAGAATTTTCCTTTTTGTTTTATTAATAGTGGTTTAGGTGATCCAATCCCATTATCCAGTCTGGTATTAGCAATTAAGCATAATAAAGTAACTATTCTAAGATCTGCTTTGTTTATAAAAGACACTCAATATTTTGAACACCTTAAGCTGAGTTAAAGGAGATGTTGGATTAGATTCTGTTATGTCCCAAGGGCCAACATATAACAGAGATGTCATATAATTCAACAATAGAATTACTAAGGGTGCTGACAGTTTACCAGAAAAGATTTATGCTAAAACGGGTAGCATTAGAGAAAAATTTGATCTATAAGGATAATTGTGATCTATGTGACAGTTATCTGGTGTCTAATCTGCATGGAGTAGACTCCCTGTGCAGAAAGTTGCCTCACACGTTAAGTGAGCTGAGGTCAGAAAGCTGACTATACCTTTGAAGACTGAGTAGTAAATTGAATCAAGGGGTGGAAGTGTTATATAATAGATTGACTTGATTCCTGAATCTTGAACCTAAGTTGTAATATGATCCCAAGGTCATAATTAAATTTACCCTTAAAGTGGGTTGCATTGTAGTTTATTCCGTGACTTCCCATTTGATATCTTTTCAACAAAACAACTACATCCTATAATTGCATTTTACCTTAGTTGATGATCCTCATCTTTTGAATTCTTATGAATCCTAAATGAAGTGATTCAACTATAAATACTATTTGTCTATTGTTGGGACCATCTAGTACTAAAAAAATACTATTTGTCTATTCCAAATTTGGGATCACTTCTTACTGTTGAGTTTAACGACCATTTGTGTTTGGAAACTTACTGCTTAGTCATGCTATACAGTAAAACTAAGTATTTTATTAGCGGGGGGTGGAAGGCGAGTTGGTAAGGGCGTACGGCTACCAACTTGAAGGTTGCGGGTTCGATTCCCGCCCTTCGCACATCGATTGGGGTGCCAGCCAAAGGAAGCTATTGGCGGTTAGTAGGTCTAATAACACGAAAACCTTACCCATGACGTAACCAGAAAAATTTGAGTCCCTATCCGGAGGTGGAAAAACTTTCTTCAACGTAGTTGACCCTGTTCAGGTTTCATGTCGTTTCTTTCCTTCTTTCAGTAATGCCTGTCCCCTGGTCGGCTTGCCTCAGTTAAATAAAATAAAATAAGTGTTTTATTAGCTAACTATAACATGTGCCCATAGCGTGAAGAGAGAACTCACACTACACAGGCTCTTCTGCTTTTATCTAGATAACTCTTTATTTTAAAGCAGTCATAAATGCTCGGTTATTTCTATATTTTTGCAAATATGAAACTATACAATGGTGCTAATTGATGTCCAACATGCAGGGTAAACATCTGAGGTAAATGTTAAAGCATAATTTACTAACAAAGATTAATCTTGCATCTGGAAAACTACAAAAGCAATATAGGCAAGCAGGTCAGAAGTGTAAGTCGTTAAGAAGACCAATTTCTTTTGTCACATAAAAAATGAGTGAAAAAAATTTTAGGAACAGATGTATTGTTAATTTATGAAAAATAAGATAAGTTAATCAGGGGAGATTAGGATGAAAAAAAATTAGCAGATTTGCAATATAAGTGTTATATACAGAAAACACTCATTTAAAGTAAATGAGAAAAATTGAAAATTAAAGTTGAAATTAAATGCACATACCTTTAGATATAGCTATCTGGGGAACCCCACATGCTATTCTTTAAGCTCCTTTAAGCCTAAATGATGGTTTGAAAAGTCATGTCACAGCGCAAACCCTACCCCCAGCTGTGACCCCAAAATTAATTCATCCTAAAATATAGAAACCAAAACCAAGCCATAATGTGACATCTTGATGCAACATTGTTATAATGGACCCCAAAAATTACACTTTAAAGCTTACATTCTAGTTCACTGGGTGATATTACTTTATTTCTAACTCACTATATAGATTATATTTGGTAGAATTAAGGTTAATGCGAATACATTAAACAAATCCTGAGAATACAATTAACTCTTGTCCACCTAATGGCCATAATATAAATAGCTTTTTTTAGTACTAGATGGTCCATAATATAAATAGCTTTAATGATCTCTTTAGTTTAGTTTAGATTAGATTTAACATCAGTTATGTACCACTATTCAAGCATACTCTCTTTTATAGTTAATATTTGTGATTAAATACTCTTTTTTTACTGTCTTTACTCAATTTAGTAATTATCCAGTGAAGCACCTCTGATCTAAAGCTAAACTGGGGTGTATAAACATTATATAGATGAAAATAGAAAATGAGGAGTAATATCAGATTTTGTTAAGTGTTTATTTATAGGAAGATGTTGTCATGGCAACAGCTAATAAAACTAAGACTGGCCAGCCAGTCTAGATGAGTAGACACCCAAAAACACAAACCAGAATATCAATGGTATAGCCACCCACAGAAAATTGGTCTATTGGAAAAGGAAAAACTGAGGTTTGGTGATCTACATTAAACGTTAACAACACTCCAACAAGTAAACACATGGTAGTAGGAGTGGCTGCAGAAGATCCAATAAAGGCAGTTCTCTCAGGCACAGAATGCATGGTGGGAGCATCCCTTACAACAGGGGTAGAGAAATTTTTGGGATTACCAAAGAACTTTTGCAAACTGAGAGGGAAGAATATTAAATAGCAAAGTAAGATCATAATGCTGCAATTCATCCAGATGGTAGATAATCCCAAGTGGACCCCATACATATACTCCCGCTCAAGTAGAGAAGGCAGCAGTATGGTTACAAATGCCATTATGGTCCAGTCATTGTGCAAACTGGAAAACATGACAGTCTATCTAATATCATAGCTTACTTACAACTAAATTAACTTAAACTTATCTGGGTTGGTGTTGGAAATCATGAAAATTGGATTGACCTGAGTGGGATTTGAACCCTAGCCACTCTGGAGAAAGCAGAGAATCCTAACCACTGTACCATGAAGGATAATAAAATTTTAAATGGGCAAAAAGGAAACTCAACTTCTGGAAGGATCCACCAATCTTACTAACAAAGGCACTGAGTCAGATAATGGAGATCTTGCCATTTGGAAGTCCCTAAAATCAGCTGCCCTAGCTAAAAAGAGTCAGATTCAAAGAAAACCTACACCACCTGCCACATCAGTAAAGAGATCACTTTACCCTACTTGTTCCCATCTATCACACAAAGTTTGTCTTAGGTGAACCAGAATATCTTGGCAGCCTATAGATATCTCTAAATTTTTTATTACTAATAGATCCTTTAATCTCCTAGTTATTTTTTACTAGTGTTTATTCTGCCTGTTTATACAGAAGACCTTGCCTGTTCAGAGCAAACATAGTAGCCTCAAAGATGAACTTCTGTTGAAAATTGCCTTAGGGACCTAGTCCCTAAGAGATTCTGCTGGACCCATGTTCAATTTATAATTGAACATTTTTAAAAGACCCTGATCTTCAGAGAGGACAATGAAGGGCTACAGTTGGGCTTTTCAATTATTGTAAAAAAGTAAAGGAATTGACTGATAACAGAACCTGTTAGGGTTTGCTTTCTTAAGAGCTATATGGTTAGGGAATATGAGGGGTGTGCATAAACATCCAAGAAATCTTTTCTCACCCAATTTTTGGCAAATTGACACACTCAATGGCTTTTGAGGTTAACTTAAATCTGACCTAACTGGACAGATTGGTATCAAAATTAGTACAATAAATTTTGAGGCACTATTCTGCCTAGTGATCCAGCGATGCTTTGTTTAACAGCTGGTGGTTTGCAAAGCCATGGCAGGTAAGGGCAGTCTAATTTCAAATCAAATTGGTTTGGCATGCTTAATCCAATTGGGTGGGCTTTCCTTCACTAACAGTAAGGATGAAATTCATATGGGCAAGAATAAGTCCAAGATTAACTAATATGATTTGATTTCATTTAATATTGACTTACTTTTTATTAACAAAACTTGAACTAGGAGAGGGTACCTTCTGACAAAGTGGGAAGCTGTGATGCTCCTGTTATTGAAGTCATTTGGCCTCCACACCTCCTGAAACACCCCTGGATTTTCTCCACCAACTCCTTGGTGATAAGAAGAAGGGGTAAAGGCAAAACCTTCAGGGGGTAGGCTGTCACCCACCTCTCATATACCACATGGGCAAGATCATCCTAGTTGATAGGGGGAGGCAGACTCCTTTGCCCCCTTCATGGTTCTGGAGGGATACTCCTCCCAGTTGAGGTATAGGGGGTACTCCCATTACTTATAGATGTCAAGTTAAAATAATAAAAACTAATAAAACAGAGCAATTATATTATATTTTTATAAAATATATTTATAGAAAAGATGATGTTTAAGAGGGCTCTATAATTCAAGTACACAAGTTATTAACTACAAGAAGCCTAGATACTACTTGACATAGCCCAAAATGTTTAGCATAGCAAATCCAGAAAAATGGTAATTGAGAAATATTACTTTTATAAACTTAATCCCTGAGATAATTTACTTTTTATGACACTCAAAAATATGATACTATTATAAGATTATTAAAAGCACTTTTAGAATTTGTGGAGATTAAAATCTAAGCTATTTTTTTAAGACTGATAAAAATGATTTTTATTAGTAAAATATGGGTAGAATTGAACAGCCTGAGTCTGATTATAGCTATTGACAAAAAAATCTTGTCCTAATATTCTTGTGAAGAAAATTGTATAACAAAATAATTATAATATAATGATTAATATACAGTTGAATTATTGCAAGTTAGTGTAGGGAATCAGGCCGCTGCCTCAGCATATATGTTAAGCCCTATAGAACTTTACTATAGTGAATTTAGCCTAATGTATTAGAATGAAGTTAATTGTTCACCTATTTACCTTCATTTTGAGAAAACATTTTAAGTCATAAATTCTTAATCTTTAGGATTGACAATTTAAAAATCATAATAGCATGTTGTACCAATTTATTCTCGTTGGCAACTGAGCTATTAAGTAATAATATAAAAGATATTGTGATGAAGTGGCAAAAAGTTAGAAGGCATTGAAATTTCAATGGTTTCGCAATTAAATACTCTTTTCAGTTAATTGTTATCAATTTCTTTGCAATTGCCAAAAATCGTTGCGCTGAAAATTACAGGAAGTATCTAAGGGTTGTTAGCCGAGCAGGTAAAACTGCTTCCACCCTAGTGCAGATTTTGAGTTCGAAACCTGTACTGGCTAGAAAAATTCTCGGTGTGGTATATTTGTCCCAAGGTCGACCCACCTCGAACATTTTTTTACAGGAAGTATCTAAGCTTGTTTCCTGTTTTAAATATTAATGATTTTTTACATTCTAAGTATATCTCAGTTTAATATTAATTAAATTTTACTACCAATGCTCACCTGATATAATACCAGTATTCCCTGCCAAGGATTGGTATTGCGCCGCTGCTGAATCAATATTTCAGCGATACATCCTGCATAAAACCTCGCGAAATATTGGTGTATCAATTACAAGATGGTACTCCAGCTATTGGTTTATTTGAAACATCCTAGCTTTACGACAAAGGCTCTGAAAGAAACCCAAATTTATGCCTTTTCATAAAGTGCGATAATGTTTTCTTGAACCATATACTTCGAGTCGTGAAAGACACGACGATTATATTCTACCATGACTGAGTTCTAAGGGTTAGATGAGATTATAGTATTGTGACGTCATTTTTATCAAAGTATACTTTGATATTGGAATAAAGTATACTTTGGTATTGGAACACGATACTATAGATAGCAGTGTCACCGTTTCACGTGCTTATTATGCATTAAGTAAAAACTAGGAAGGCTTGGCCTTTAGAACTAAACCCTGTTTGTGTGCTATTCATTTCCTAATTTATTTAAATCTTTCTTTAAAGCTAATACATCCACTTTCCAAAAACTCAGAAATGGATAGCTATCGCAATTACAAAAGCAGCGTAAATAACTCCGGACTTAATTCGCCCGCCCCTCAAGAGGATGATGACATTGAATCTTTAAAGACGCAAATTCGCAGTGTGAAACAAAATTCCTTGGCGGCCACAAGGGTGGCGGTTTCAAAGTTAGCTGAGTCCGAAGAGGTGGCTTCTAGCACCTTGGAAAGATTAGGACGACAATCTGGTATATAATTTTTTACACCTTTTTATTTTTTAGATAGGATTAACTCCGCGGATAGGCACCTTGAATTGGCTGATGCACAAGCCGATAAGGCTTTAGAGCAATCTAAAGAGTTGAAAAGGATTAACAATTCAATGTTTAGTGTTTTTCGTGTGAAAAATCCTTTTAAGAGCAAATCTGACCCTAACAAAATTGATAAGCTCAAGGCTGCTCATCAGGAACAATTAGAGAGGGAAGAGCAACTTTGTGCTGAGAGAGAACAAGCTAAGCTAAGAAGCGAGTTAAGTTCTCAGAGTAGCATAACTCCTTCAACAAATTCTAAAGTTCCGTTGGGCGGACCCAATTCGAGATACAATTTTGAGGAAGACGAGGAGGGTCTTCACATAGAAAAGGAAATCGACACAAACCTTGATTCTATATCTTCTGCTTTAGGTCGTCTCAAGAACATGTCGCTAACTATGACAGACGAGATTGATTCACAGAATTCTCGTCTAGACAAAATCAATCTGAACTCCACTAATGTGGAAGCCAAAGTTGCCGCAGGAAGAGATCGTCTGAAGAAAATACGATAATACGCTAGGTTTAGGAGTTTTATTTTTTTATTTTTTATTCACTTTGTCTTACCTGGATAAAGATTTATTGTTTTTATTTATGAATAGTGCATTCTTTTTGTAATTTGGTTTTCAGCCAACATTTTGTTTATGTTATGTAAATAATTTCTTTTTTGTATGCTTTAAACATTTTCACAAGCTGAAAATCTATGTTTGCCTTGTCTCGGATTTACTATGAAAGTTTTTATTTCTCAAGCTGATTTAAACATCCTTAAAAGCTTAAGGTTTATGAAACGAGACAATACTGGATGTTTTGGTTATCTTTCCAGTAAAAGCCTAGTCTAGAATCTTGGGATAATTACGCTTGTTGCGCGCGACAAAGCGTAACGATCATTTTTATTAACGTTATTTTCGTTAAGCGTGCCATAATTATAGTGCTATTATTTGTTTTGGACATGCTTGACAATTGTTTTAGATCAGCGTAGCTGTTATTTAAGAAAAAGCTTAAAAATAATTTTAAAAAAGCGAATATTTTTCTACTGTTATCCTTAAATCCTATTTTACTTGATTAGTGCCTAAGAAAGTTTTACCGTTAAAATGATGGTATCAGAATAAAGTTTATTGTTGCAGAAAATCTGGTGCAGGAGTAGATGCTACATTACTAATGTTCAGAATTTATTCAAATGCAGCATATAATGAATGGTTTTAGTGCGCCACGCTAGATGATATATTTTAAGATGGAGCAAATCAACAAAAATGAAATATATCATTAGTATCCAGATACTATTACGTTCAATTAAAAATTGGTTTTTGGGTGAAACTGGGGATGCCTCAAATCAGAGAAGCTCAGAAATTGGGACTTTTTAGATTTTTAGAGCGTAGGAATTTTAAGTATTTCCTAATTTAAAAGGTTCTCTAGTTTTTAATTTAATATTCTAAACTAAAGCATGAATATTGTATTGAAATGCTTATTTATGCAACAAACACGATATCTAAAAAAGTAAGCTAATTGGTTGATAGAACCACCTTTTTTGGGTTGCGTAAGCTATTTAAGTTTTGTTTGGACAATTTAGCAAATGAATTAAATTAACTGGTTGGTTGATTGAGTTATCTAATGGTTAATATACGAAAAATGACTTTTTTATTGTTCATTAATAAATATACCAGAGATAGTTTCGCTGGGTATTTATGTAACAATCAATTTGATAAGAACCTATTTTTATAGCCTTTTGACAAGCATATCATTAGCTTTTGGTGGACTAAAGTAAAATTATTTTTAGGCCAATAGACTATTGTGTTTACCTGGTTTCAGCAAATTTGACTAAATTCTAGCATTATCAATTCTACCTGAAATACTCAACTAGTAGACCTTCTTACCTACTAAGTTTCAAAAATAATTTAGAAAACTTTAGTGAACAATTTTTAACTTTAATTTCTTGGTTGCTTAAAGCAAAAACCATCATACTCTTTTATGAAAGTAGCTTTTTGGAGCCTGAATAAGTGTTGAATAGGCTTCTAAATTATAGTACTATCTATAAGATACATATAAACAGTAATAGCTAAAGCCTCTAATTGAGCACAATTGTATAGAAGTAAAGTGCTTCAGTTAAAGTTTACCATCATACTTACTTTTAAATATGAAACACTTTCTTAAGATATCACATAATTTGTCTGTAGATCTGTCATTAACTTATAGTATAGCTGTCAGACAAATGCAAGTCTAATATTGTAAAAAGAGCATTTTGGATCAAAATGACAATACAATTGGCCAAAAGACCCTGGTCAATTTCTGGTAGAATCCCTCAAATTGGGGTAACACTTCTATTAGTACTCAGGCAAAAACCATGAGTTTGGGAAGTTGGATTACACCAAATCATTGGCTGAACCCAGGGAGTCCCTTGGAGGCTCCTCCCCAGGCCATGTCTAATTTAGTACAATCTACCCTGCGGAGACTGGCCTTTTTTGTAGGGTCAGATGGGGTTCATCAAAGTGAAAATATTTTCCCATCTTCTGATTAGTCTAAATTTATAAAATCCCTGCCTCACAGGTTCAGCTTCCCAGCTGTCACTTCCCCATCTGCCCTCACATTGAAGTGAGGTGAGTCTCAACTAATCCAATAGGTTAAATCTTGTACTTCCTAATTCAGATGTTACTAGGCAATCTGAACTTTGGGCCTCAATATCTAAATACTAGCATTGACTTATTAAGAGGATTCACTTTTTAATCCCCTTGAGACAACTTAATAAAACCTTATAAAAATCTAGTTTTTTGGTATTTTTAGTGTTTATTTTTTCTAGGATAAGTGGTGTAAAATCCCTCTAAATTCTAATTCAGCACTTGAGAATACTACTTTGCCTGCAGATTTGTTGAAATCAGGGGCTACAAAGCACCTGCAAGCATAACCCAACCCCTGATTCCAACAATAGCAATAAAAACATGACAATTTAATACTGAAACACATTTTATAATCCAGTGAACCAAGCATATGGTTACCCTTACTACTATTAGTCCAGGTTCCAAAAAGTATGATAGTTTCATTTGAGCTGTAGGTTCAAATAATTCTTAGATTTTATGGAGGCAATGAAAATTGTTTTTTATATCAGATTAACAGTTCAGATAAAAAGGGTGGTTAGCATAGCAGGGTAATTCCTGCTTCCTAACTAGTGCAGGTATTGTTCAATATAAGTTCAAAACCTGTACTGGCTAGAAATTACTTGGTGTGGTATACATATCCCAAGATTAGCCCATCTTAAATACTTTTTAACAGTTCAGACAAACATTTGATGGATATTAGCAGATATTGTGTTGCACTTTGGATTGTATGCTAAATCAAAATCAGCCTAATATTTTTCTCAGATATAATAGTGGTTTGTACAAAAAAATTACTTAATTATAGTTAGACCCCAATTGTTTTTTGTTCTCTCAAGAAATTCTAATCCATAGTTCTAGTTTAAGTAAAATTGAGGCTTAGATTTTTACTTTATGTTGTCAAATTTCTGCCTCAAATTGGAATATCAAACTTTTCAGCCCTTTATTTGGACATAACTAGAACTAACTCAAGTGACTATTCAATGACATGTGTTACTTTCCATCCTTCCATTTAAATCCCAACCATTCCAGAATCATTACATGCTATTCTTTATCCTCTTATACGTCCTTTACTAAAATGGGTACCATTATACCTATTTTACCTATTATATTCATTGTTCCAATGTTCTCATTGTTAATTGTACTCCAAATCAGGACATCATTGTGCTAAGGGTAGTAAGTTAAATATTTATCCAACTATTTTTTATAGTAAACATCAATTTTTCCCAAATACATTTAATTTTTTGGAAGTTGTTCCTAAGTAGAGCTTTACTACACCAGGAATTGCAGGAATAAGATATAGCATAGTGATTTAAACAATATTCAGTGGAATAGGATCTTTTAAGGTGACAGAAGTCTAATGATCAAATAGAAATTGATAAAACCAATAAGGAACTTAACCTATGCAGTTGTTAGGATCAGTTCATACCAAGAGAATTCCATCCTGTTAATATGTGTGTTCTAGCAGCCACAACAACAGGAACATACTATTGAGCTGTGCCTTATCAGGATACAGGGAGTAAAAGGGGGAGAGATTCCTTTCCTTGTTGGGTTGCTGGTTTTGGCCAATTTAAGCTGTAATATAGGTTAAGTGTTCCCTTTTAATTAGAAACAATATGTGGAACCCTGGTATAACTTCAAATTTTGTGATAAAAGAAACCAAGAATTTATTGTAATAAAATAAATTAATAAGTGAGAACTTTTTAGGGAATTATTTTATTATTAAAAATAGATAAAGCAATAACCCAAAACCTACCATAGGCAGGGTGCTGAGCTTTAAGGATAGACTAATGGGAGGGGAGGCTTGAGTCAAAAACAATGTCCCTACTAGAAAATGTTATTATTGATGGGTTTTTATGGGATATAATCAGCACATTTCAATAATGGGTAGCAGTCACATATAAGTAATTAGTGTTCTGGATTTGCACATTTTAATCGAAAATCAGATTTTTCTTTGTTGTTCCCCAAACTTGACAGGGTCAAATCCCTTTGCTTGTCTTTTGCACCTAAGGTCAAACCTAAATAAGGTTTGTTATGCATATTTTACTTGGGATACCCCAGGTATCAACTTCCTACCAATTGAGCTCTCTGTGGAAGTTGTAAGTCTGGGAGGAGCGCCCCCTCCGCTTGGACTGGGTAGCATTCCATTTCTCATTATAAAATGGTCTGAGAAGGCCAGCTGCCCCTCTCATCTCCCAGGGCAGCCTTGTCCATGTAGTGAATGGGCGGTGGATAACAGCTTTTTCCTTTGGGGACCCCTGACACCCATCCCAGTATTAGCTTCAGTTGAATTGATACTGCAAAACAAGGGAATTTCTGCTGAGCTATTGGAGAGTTGGCATCCTCATGGGGTGAAAGGTTGAAATGAAGTAAATGGCAATGAGCCTTTGGCATCAAGGCCTGAGGGCCCCAAATCCTCAGCAACAAAGCCCAATGAACACAAAAGTTGGTAAACAAAGCATTTAGTGTCAAATCTTTGGAAAAGCTCGCTGATGGCATTAAACCATTTGGAAAATATTGCTGCCAGTTCAAAACCCTCCATAAAAGCATAAAAATCTTCGTCTGACATTTCTCACTTGGTCAAATGGATGTCAGAGTTACTGGGTGCAGGTGGGTTGTGCGCCCCAAACCCATTTCCAACCTCTTGGGACCACTCCTATGTGGGGTGGCCTTGAGAGGTTCCTGCTGCCTGTCAGGTGAGATGTCATCACTCTAGTCATTGGAACTGAAGAAAAGTTACAATTGGGGCATCCATGGATAAACCAACAGCAACTCAGCCTACCACTGACACTTTTAAAGTCAGTTTAAAATAAGTTCATTTTCCTTCCCTCTAACTCAAAGTTTGCTGGGTTAGGTTGAATCTCAAGGGCCCCAAACCAACACTTTCCTAAGCTATTCCCAAAACCAATCATCTATTTAAGTAGTCATAACACACTGAGAAAATTGACAGTTGATTCTTTTATTTTTAAATCCAATATAAATTTTTCTTCAATCCAATCTATATAAGTTCAAATTTTTCTTGTCAAACACCTGTGCCATCTGCATTGTGGCCCCATGGCCTGCATATTGACTGGGTTGTCTCATTCATTTTAATTAGCTTTGATACCCACCATAGTCACTTAGGCCTGTTGTGTCAAGGACTTTATGTTTTTCTCTGGTCTCGCAAAACCCTACGCACCAGCCCTTTGGCCCTGGGGCTTCAACAGCCTGGTGTTTTATTGGTTTACTTTTAAATTGAAGGCCCTTCAGCACTCCATTGTTACTTATTTTTCATCCTATTCTAACGTCGTTCAAGTGGTAATGCTCCTGGCATTATGGCTTACCTTTTAGGGGCTTTTGCATCCTGACTGGCAGGCCAATCTAAACTTTATCTGCCGTCTCCCTGACAGAAGTCCTCTGTTTGGTAAGGGGTTTATCACCTGAAACATCAATTTAAAAGATGATTTAAAGTTAATTCAAAATTGGTTAATTTTTCTATAAGTAATGTTATGCAGATTCTGAGATGATGGCTGGAGTAGCCTTGCAATTTTCACTAGGGTTGCAATGGGAAAACATTGTGGGGCAGCTTCTATCCACCTCTTATCCAGGGTATGCTTTAGAACAGAAAAGTGGGCAAGAGGGAGAACATTGGGTTGACCTCTTAGTTCTAAAGGGATGC
Organism: Massospora cicadina; assembly: GCA_022478985.1. Lineage (NCBI taxonomy): Eukaryota > Fungi > Entomophthoromycota > Entomophthoromycetes > Entomophthorales > Entomophthoraceae > Massospora > Massospora cicadina. The sequence continues at coordinate 18,090 of JAKSZP010013687.1, forward strand.
AGAATTCTATCCAACTTAATAGCTGGGTTTTGGAACCATACACCAGTAGTGTGTGTTGTAGTACACTACATAATATGCTCACAAAAAGGAGTACATTAAAACTCTTTCCCAAGGATCAAAACCAACATGGACTTTAGAACAAAAGAACAAAAAAAACAAAAACAACAAATCTACTGTATTCTATGTCAATTTACCTGGTCCTTCTCAGATAGCCTGAGATATGATAGAGTAAAGCTATATGCCTCAAATGAAGCATTTGATTCCTAATTTCAAACACCCTGAAGGGCTGGCAATTTGGTCGTATGCTATTACATAGATTCCAACTCTTTATTAATGACCATTACTCCTATACCTTTAGTATTAATCCACTGGAATAACCAAGTGATTTTATTACAGGATTAGGAACTATATTGCGGCATAAACTATGGACAAATACTATCCTTTATCAGCAAACTTGAGCATATTGAACAATATATTACTAGTATTGCTGAACTGGACAGCTAATCCTGGGTGCTAATTGAAGGGGCTATTCCAATTGCAGTAGTTTTTATTTTTCACAAGTTTCATTATTATGCAATTAAGATAATCTTGTTCTTAGTTACATAGGACTTTTACTCATGTTCTAAGTACTTCCACCGCATTATGACTTAGAATAATGTTGACAATGGCTGTTCCTAAGCATACCAGAGCTCCTCTCTACATCTGATAATCTTATGACTAAGTCTTAATCTTCAACAATAATCTTTCTATATTTGGCTTTATTAGCATTAAAATCCACAACAACCATAAAGGCAGATCCTTTGAGAGTATTTATTTATTTACAAATGATTGGAAAGTAGATATCTTATGTGAGGAATTCAGGGTGCTTAAAGTAGAGTTTAGTTTATATCAAATCATTTTTTTTATAATGAGATTCTGTATTTGTATCCTAGTCCAGGGTTGGCGGTGTACAATTTCCTAATTCTTTATGATATATTAGGTTTCTTCCACAGGCTATAATTTGAAACTCTTGTTTTTGAAGATGCTTTGCTGCTGTTATGAGCCCAACTGTGGCTCTTGTGGCTCTAGATGCTGCTTGGGTAACTCATTCTTTTAGATTTATTGAGTTTTCAGAGTTAGTTCACTTCTTAAATTAGTAATATGCTGTATCTTGGAGTCATACAAATGGAGGAACTCTCTTTGAATGGGGGTTTGATAATTTGGCCAAATTAGCAGGAGAACACAAAGGTAATAAAGAGGGTTCCTTGAGGGAGTCATTTGAATTTTTAGGAACATATTTTTTTGACTTGTACTTATACAGGTGATTCTCAGATGTCATCATGAACAGATGTCAAATAATTGTGGTGGCCAGGGGTGTCATTGGATGAGGCCTCAAGGGCACCAGCGGATTTTCTTAACTGCTGTAATGAACAGAGTTTTATCCAAATTGGTGAAGTTGTGAGCAAGTTACCTGCTGAAGATGGAGCTAGACAGCCCCTTTTAGAGATTTAGTCACCCCAAGAAATTTTCCAAGTGCTAATGATGACACCATGCAATATAATTTGATACCCTTCACTCAAGACAAAGTACTTTTTGATATGATAAAGCCATCAAAATTGACTATAATTTTGACCCCTATATACATTCAGGGGGGCGAAATAATTTTCAATTCCCCAATGATGACTGATGACCAAACCAGATTACCCTGACATGAAATTTAGGCTCTCATTTAAACTTTACCAGAAATAGTAATCAACTACCTGCAAGAGTTGTATAAAAATCTGATGCAAGGCGCATTCTTAGCGCTCCATTGCACAAACCCAAAGTTGAAAAAACATATCACCAAATTGGGTAAAGAATTAATAATTTGAGGTGAAGCTACAGCTCACAACCCAGAAGTGAGAACTGAAGAAAGGTCCCCTGGACTTTCAAGATCAGGGAAAATTACAACAAGAAGGAGCTCATGGTTACAGAAATTAGAGCAAATGGAGTAAGCAACCAAAGTGGCAATCAGACGCCGCCTTACTAGGGGTTTTTTGAAATCCTCAAGATTGATACACTATAAATCCCAGTTTACTATATAATTTGCATTAAAAAATATCATAATTTTTATGAAGTGCTATACGATAGGAAAAATCTTTTTATCAACAATAAACCTTTCCACTGATCCCAGTTTAACCTTTTTTATTTTGCTTATATTGCTATAAGTAATCTAGTCACCAGTAGCCAATCTAAGATTAGCAATTGAGCAGAATACAGTAAACAGTCTGAGTTCTGCTCTGTTTGGACAAGAAAATCATTTGTGTGGATACCATGGTGACAAGCTGCCAATGGAGATGTTGGATCAGATTCATTGTGTCTTAAGGCCAACGTAAAGGACATGTCAGAGTTTGTCAACATGCGTTTTGCTATGGGCGCAAACAGTTAAACTAAAAGATCAATACTACATTGGGTAGCATTGGTAGAAAACTTTTTCACTGAGAATGATCATGCCCTTCCTGACAGTTGCCTGATGCCTAATGTATGTGGAACATATCCCCTGAGCAGCAGGTCAGCCTTACAAGTTAAGCAATCCAGGGTCAGCAAGCTGACTGTGGTGCTAATTACAGGGGTGACATCATCAGTCCAGAGTGAAAATCATGAGATTCCTCATGAGCGGTTCAATGATGAATCATATATGGTAGTGTATCATAGAGAATATTCCTATGAACTCCTGGTGAGGGAGGAGGATACTATCCATATAAGACTCCATACCCTTGAATTAGAAATTTCTGATCTATACCAAAATGAGCACATCAAAGAAACTGCTAGAAGAGCACGATTTGAATCAATTCCATTAGTGAGAGGACCCTTCAGCCATAGTGAAGCCTGATTCTGTCATTAAGATTATAGAGGCTCAAAATTTCAATCCTTGAGAAAGAGAATGTTGTGAACATCTGCAATCTGAATGGTTATGGAGAGCGCTTAGATCAACTTGATAACATGTTGTTTAATATGGACAAGATTATAGACAAATTAAAGGCTCAACTTCATAATGTATCAGAACCTACCTCTACTTGACCAGATATTTGATTGGAGAAACCGGTATTCTCCACTCAACTGATTGCCATGCAACCGCTCATGATGCGTGTCACTCCATTGAAGTAGACCCTAACTTCAAAATTTACTTTAAGACTATGTACACACCAGGAGAAGGAACAATTGCTAGGTTCAACAAGATGTACAAGAGCAGCATGGATGGCTCTAGCGACCATTAAAAGGCTCACTATGTGCAAGGATTTATGAGTCACGAGGCTCAAGAGATTCTTAGTGTGAGTTATGATCCAGACAAGTTTGAACTGAATTAAAGAGCATAAACCCTAAGAGTTTGGTAGTAAAAAGTTTTCAAAACTTAGAGCAGTACTTCCTAATTATGAAAATTGCAAAACAAGTCAGTAACAAACTACACCTTTCTTAACTATCTCAAACCTCAACAGTTATGGACAAAGAGAACTATTTTTACCTACAACAAAAAATGATTATTCCAAGTTCATTAAAAACCCACATTGAAGATGCATATGACTCTCACAGTCAATAGAGCGATGACACTAAAGGCTCCTAAAGAAGCATTAATCAAGGTATAAGTGGCATAAAAATAGACTATAAGGCTAAAGAAACACTCCCTCAACAGAGTAGCAAGTCAGTCTACATTGCTAATGACAATGTCGATAAACTAAAGGATAAAAGCCCAGAATGCTAGAGTGCCTGCCTCGTCATAAACTGACCTGAAAAAAGTGGAATTAACCTGGACACTTTAACTGATCTTTTCTTCTGATTACTACCAAAAAGAAGGACACCCACCAAAGAGGATAACACCAGGCCGTAAAATGAGTGGATCTGAATACAGAGAGTGAAGATGATTACAAAGAGGAAATTTATTCAATGCAGGATACCACGTGTTAGAGTACCTAGCGCAGTTGCTGTGCCTGCTGGGTTGTGTCAACAGGATTGATAGAAATAAATTGAGATTACCTTCCTAACTCAAGCAAACAACTTAATTAGACTTTTACTCAATTTAATAAGGAGAGAGCTGGTGGTGGCTACTTTAAGAGCTTAGAACTGGATAGCAAGGACACTGTCATGACTACAATGAGCGCTGACGCTCTGAGACAATTTGAAGAATCTTCCACTGACATTCTGACCACAGGAAACCTTTTAGCAAGAGTGGGACGAAAGTATAGTGGTGATCCAGATATGACGTGTCTTGGCTGTGTTGGACTCTGGAGCCCCAGTAAAAATTATATTCTCTAATCTTATAAAAAGGCTTAAGTTTATGACCAATAATGATTATAATGTGAAGAGCTGAATCACTAGACCCAATGTTACCCGCTTTTTATGAGTCTACTAAGAATTACCTTACACTTTAGATGTATGGTTCTCATGGTACCAGAATTGGTGCTGTATAATGACCACTATGTCTTCCTAATTAGGATGCAGTTTCTTCTTAAGTTTGAAGCAAAGATAAAATTCACAACAAGCACCATTAGTATCTTGAGCTATCAATTTCTTCTAGTGTTTAGGGATGAGGGCGTTAAACTATGGAAGCAACGGATGTATTTAGGGAAGATAGATCAATCAATCTACCCCATACACTACTCACTTACAAAGAAGTGTGTAAAGCAGCTACCCTATATAAATTAGTGCATAAGAAGGTCTTTCACTGAGCGCTAGCAAAACCATGAAGATCTGACCAAGTGATCAAGTCTGGATGACCTTATTGATCAGCTTGAAGATCTTGCTGGATAATATCTTAGAAGTTTACAGTCATGACGGAACCTGCAAACAAGAATCAAGAATTTCACCTGGATTCTAAGATATAACTACTTGAGAGAGTTGACCATTATCTTAGCAAATATTACAACTTGACCAACAAGGTCAAGAAAAGAAAACTCATTGAACATGTCTGACTGACCAGTTGCAATGATATCAATTCAGTACACGCCATAGGGGATATTGACATTATTGGGGTTAGAAATGACTTCCAAGCAACAGTTGAGATTGATGGGCTATTAAATGAGTTCAATGACAATTTTAGCACCGTATCTAAGGACTATGGACTATGAAAAGAAAAAATTACAATATGGACACCAGATCCACTATATATTCTAATCAAAAACCTACCACTGAAAAAAATGAAGATCCTGTTATTTTTTTTCACTGATTTAACTAGCATAAGCAGGGTTAATCAGACTTTTGAAGATTCTCTAGACTTCGCCGCTGTTGCTAGTAAAAAAAGGATAAACTAATTGCATAGATATGGACTACCACCACTTGAACAATGTCTGGATTCTCCCTTATTGGGGGAAGCCCCAACTAGGGGTTGTAACCCACATATAAGCGGATGCCAGATTGGGCTCCCCATTAACTTGGGTTGAGCCAAATCTGAAGTATTAGGGATGGCCCCAAAAAATAAATTATAAATTTATACTCAACATTGGCGATTAACTGATAAGGTTGTTGAACAATTCAATCAGGTTCACAGGGAATTACCATTCAACGTCAATTAAAATTAGTTCACCCTTTTGGGATCACTAGCAATTTATGCTGAGGATGGTCCTGTCCCCTTGTGTTAATATTAATGTTATTATCTCGATTGGCAACCAATACTGACCCTTTCCCTAATCTTATTCCTCCCTTCCCAAATTTCAATTCTAGCCTCAAGGTTGTATTTTACCTTGCAGCTTATTTCAATATATTGCCGTTTCTGCCTATCTCTTTTATATTTTTATCTTTACTTAAGGCCTTAATGGCTTACTAACGCTGGGGGCTTCAGGGCCCTGATTAATAGGGGCCAGGTTGGACTTGCTCCCCAAAAGTCCTGACAGTAATGCTCACTACAGGGGCTCCCAAGTTCCCAGTGAGAGCTAATTTGAGGAAGGAGGAGGGGCGGTCGCTGCCAAGGGCCTTTGGCCAAGGCTTACCCTGGCCCCTGACCTAAGAGGGCAAGCCAGGATGAGGGGGGACTAAGGCACCCCAAAGCTAGCCTGCGAATCCAAGACCAGGTTACTGGGGTTTGATACCTAATGCTGGCTCTTTAGCCAATGCCTGGACCTCTTCCCAATTCCAGCTCTAGCGCCAATGCCAGGTGTCATTACTGATGCTGGGACCTTTTTATAATGCTGGCCCTAGCGCTGATGCCAGGTGTCAACCCCAACGCTGGTACCCCTCCCAATGCCAGCTCCAGTGCCAATGCCAGGTGTCAACCCTAATGCTGGGACCTCCTCCCAATGCCAGCCCCAGTGCCAAAGCCAAGTGTAAACTCCAATGCCAGAACCTCCTCCCAATGTAAGCCCCAGTGCTGATTCTGGGTGTTAATCCTGATGCTAACTTCACGCCAATGACCCCACCTCAGCTCTGACCCCTAGTTGAGGCTTGAAGGGGGCTCTGTCCAGATTCTCCCTTTATTGGGGAAATCCCTGACTAGGGATCACAACACTCCTATGGGAAGATGCCAGATTGGGCTCCCCATTAACTTGGGTTGAGCATGATCCAAAGTATCAGGGATTGGCCCCAATAATTAAATTATATTTTTTACACTTGACATCAGCAGAAATAAAATGCTGGGGATGTCATATGCTTCAATTGGGTTTGTTGGGAATTACTTTCTGACGTCAAATCCAAATAGTCCACCCTTTTGGGATCACCAGCAAATTATGCCAAGGATGGTAACTCCCCCTTGTATTAATATTTATGTTATCATCTCAATTGGCAACCAATGCTGACCTTTTCCCTATTTCTATTCCTCCCTTCCCAATTCCAATTCTAGCCTTAAGGTTGTGTAAATATCTCATGGCTTATTTTAATAAGGTACCATTTCTCGCCTATCTCATTTCCATTAATATCTTTACTTAAGGCCTTAATGGGATGTTAACTCGCTGGGGGCTATGGGGCCCTGATTAATAGGGCCAGGTTGAAGTTGCTCCCCCAAAGTCACAAAAACAAGATCATCAAAAAGTACTTGTAACCACTCCCACATATAGATGACACTTTAAAGCGCCAAAGCAAGCAAAATAATTCTTAACAATGGATCAGGTCATATGATACTGGCAGATGGACTTTTATCTAGAGGACCAAGAGAAGTGCGCGCTGATCAGTAGTCAGGGGTTGTTCATGCCTACAAGGATGCCGCAAGGACTCTACAACGTCCCTGCCACCTTCAATATGTGATGGATCGATTTTTGGCAATCTCATGTTATTTAGTGTGCTGATTTACTAATATGATATTACCATGTTCAGATGGACCTTTCAAGAGCATCTTCAATACCTCCGCGAAGTCTTTACCTGGGTGTGAGCATTAATTATGAAGAAGAGATGGAGAAAGTACACCTTCCTAAGGAAAAAACTGGAGTTTCTCAGGCATGAGATCTGCCCCAGAAGAACCAAATCCCAGTACAGGTAGGTCAAAGCAATTGTGGCTATGGAGCCACCCAAGAGCATGTGGGATACCAAGTGCTCCTTGAGATGGTGGGATATTACTAGCAGTTTATCCCCTATTTTGCAGAAATGGCTACACCCCTCACTTAAACATCGTTAACTTTGTTTAAGTGAGGCCTGGAACAGGAGAAGGTATTTAAGGAGTTAAAGGAAAGATTTTTAGAAGTGCCAATCTTGTCCTGCACAGATTTCAATAAAAGTTTTTACCTCTATACTGACATCATCAATATTGGACTTGGCGCAATACTGGCACAATTAGATAAAGAAGGGTTAGTCCACCCAATTGAATATTATTCAAAGATGTTTAGAAAAGCAAAAGAACTACACTGTCACAGAGAGAGATCCTTGTGTTTATCTGAGCAGTCAAACATTTCAGACCTTACCTGTACAGGATACATTATAAGGTCAGGACGGATCATGCATCACTCCACTGGTTGCAGAATATAAAGGATCCCAATGGACGCCTTGACAGATTGGCAGTACTGCTCCAGGGATATGATTTCGAGATCATCCACTGATCAGGGGACAGACGCCTTAACGCTGAAGGACTATTGTGAGTGCCAGTGTTCCATTTATAAGTACCAGAGAGCAATTGAATCTATGAACTTATTGGGTATCAGAAGAAGCATGGCAGGACAAAACGGACTAAGTGAAGACCTTACTGAGAAGGTTTTCTATAGGCACCCAACGTGTTGATATGAATCTACAGAAGAATTTCAGAATAAATGGTACCCATAAAACAGACTCAACGGCTACATGGAACTGGTGATGGAAAATCAAGCACGTTGGCCATGGAAGGTTTCAGAAGACGTAGGATTACCTGAAGGAGTGATTATACTGAGATTTATATCCAAGGAAGCTCACAAGGTGTTAAAGCTATGTAAACCTTGAGTGAGTTTCCATCTTCTGAAGAAGCTCCTTAAGTTTATGCCAATCACACCTATATCCACGTTTAGTAACGTGTCTATTGACGTAGTGGGACCACTTCCAACTGCCCTTAGTAGATCAAAATTCATAATTGTAGCTATTGACTACTTTACTAAGTGGGTTGAAGCCTCCTCAGTCAAGACATAAATTACAAACTCAACCGCTAATTTCCTCTACAACTAAGTTAAGCCTGACGCAGATGCCCTAAGTCATGCTTTCAGATAATGGAAAATTCATATTACAATCTGTAGAGATGATGGACTTAGTTGAAGTGAATCAACAATACATTACTCCCTACACACCATCTACAAACAGTAGCATTAAGTAAATAAAAGGAACCTTAGATGGGATACTGAATTAAATGGCCATCAACTACAAGTCAGATTAGGATCAGTTGCTGTCCTCCGTGTTGTTGGCTTTCAGGACTATCTACCATCAATTGACTGAATTCCTCTTTCAGGCCCTGTATGGGCGAGAATAAGCACTGACAACCCTGCTAGCACCAATCATAACCATAGACCAGAAGAACCTGCCATCTAGAAGCTTTCAGAGAGAGTATGTAGATAAACTTATCAGAATACAATTTGAGGCCTCAAACAACACAGTGGCGATTATCCCCACAAAACCAATGAAAAGTCAGGGATGAACTAGGCTGTTAGAGTTCAGACTAGGAGATAATTTACTGTTTCATTTATAGAGAGGACAGTCAGAGAAGCTGCAGGCCATCAAGGCTGGGATTGCGACTTTCTTAGCAAAGAGAGGAGCCAAATACTGAATCCAGGACGATGATACTAACTCATTATTCATTAGAGTACATGTATGGCGCTTAAGGCCATTTCCACAGTATTTTCTTGGGAGTGGAAGCGTTGCAGATTAGGCCATGAGGGCACCAGCAGATCATTTATTGACTGTCAGAATGGGCAGAGTTCAATCCCAAACTGACAGAGTTTCAGGCAACTTACCCGCAAAAGATGGAGTTGAACAGCCCCCTTTTATAGATTCAGTTGACCCAAGAAATTTTCCAGGCGCTCAGGATGATGTCATGTAAAATAATCTAATCCCTTACGCTCAAGAAGATTTATTACATGAAGACGATGTAGCTATTGAAATTGACTATGAATATTCTCCTTTTATACCTTTCAGGGGGCGCAATAGTTTATAATTTTACAATGATGAAAATATAACCCAACCAAAATTACCCTGACAGGTAAAATAGAGGCTTTCAACTGAATATTACCTGGTGAATTTGGCACAGGGCGTTGGAAATTAACCACATGGTAGAATTACACACAGAGCAAAAGGTACTGTTAAATGACAGCAGACTTAATCAAAACCAACACAGGTAATTGGTTATCAATAACAGGGCTTTTGTTAGTCAAATAATAGAGCATGCTGTAGTATCTAGTACTGCCAGTGGCTCTAGGGCTTGCTCAAATATTATTCTTGGTAGGCTTTCACAGCTTCTACAGGAAAAAAGAATTCCTTGCATTTGGCATTCTTATTCATATATGCTCGTTCTATCAGAGATCTAATTGGTGCTTTCCCTATATACTAAGAAGCACTCCAAAATGATAGACTAAAAGGTGATATCAGAATTGGACAAAGAAGTGAATTTATAGCTCAGAGTAATTCCTGGAAAAGATGTTATCTATCAAAAATAGTCAAATTACTAGCGGATGGCCCAGATAATTATAAGGACCCTTTTACTGAAGGTTTTACACAGGCATGGGGGCAACATAGACAGGTATGCGGAATAATTTTAAAGCAATAAGATAATTGAGGCCACAGCGTCAAATTCTGATAAGTTTAAGGGAACAAAATATGTACTGGTGGGATTTAGGTATTTAATTATAAGTAACCCAATAAATTAGACTTTTATATTCATCAAAGTAGCCCACGTGCTGAGGCAAGTACGCTGGCTAATTGAATCTGCTATCTAATTATTATTAGAAGTATGATATTAAATATTATAATAAATAACATATCCATATGGTTGATCAAACCAATTACAACATTTTCCCCACTTGACCAAACATTGGGTAGAAAAGATGTGAGGGAATCCAACAACTTGGTGAGAGCTTGGGGTCATTAACCTGTAACTCTGCTGATATTTTTTTAATAACTTAACGTGCACCTGATTGATAAGGTGTCCTTTACATGATCTTTCAGAGTGTAGGCATTTGTGGATGTCTGCTCATGATCTTATAAGAACCTTTCCATATGTGCTACAATTTACTAGTCCATCCAAAAACATGATTATCATCATAATAACCAATTCAAAAAAACAAAGCGGGGTAAGGTCCACCACCCTCATTAGCATGCTCCTGAGATCTTGCTTTTTGAGCCAGCACATCAGTGTAGGCTCCACTATGAATTTGATCAAAGTTCTATCAAGTTCTCTAAATAGGTAACAAGGCTCACATTTTCTTGAATCATGAATGAATAAAAAATTAGGAGAACTGCCAGCTGTTTCCCATAACATAACGCAAACAGAAAATGACCATGGTCAAGTGTAAGAGATAATATAGGAAAATTGGTGAAAGGCAAGAAAAGGTTCCAACTAAATGCCTTACATGTAAATATTTAAAATTTCGATGAGGGTATCTTTTACTCGCTCCAAATTGACGTTGGTTTTGGAGTGATAGGGTGTAGATAATACGCCATGTATACTCATCAAATCTATTGATTTTAAAAATCATTTGAGTTTAAAAATTTAGTTCTATTGCCCATCATTAAAACTGGGGACATCCATAGCGATATATGCTATCTTCTAAGATAAACTTGGCTGATATCGTGGCGCTCATGTCCTGGATTGCTTTGGCCTCCACCCACTTTTGAGATTATTGAAGCCAAAATGATGTATTTAAACTGTCCTGACGTATTGGCCAAAGGGCCCCTGACATCAATAGAAACATTATCCCAAGAAAAGTTTGGCTCAACTAATGATAAGAAATTGCTTTTCTGTAAGGCCATCTACTTAACGTTCCTTTCAAAAGCATAAGGTCTAATGAATGTCAAAATTCATAGGTCTCTCTAAAAGTGTCACTGCTTTAACAACTAAAAACGTCTTACTAAAACCTTTATGCCCCATCACCTTATGAAACCAATAATAATATCAATTCATTCCATTGACTGGGGTATCCAAAGTTATTGATTGTTGATGACCCTGTACAGTTTAATATTTTGAGCAACAGTATTTATTGTTGATATCTCTAGAGAGCGCTAAATTCTTCTGGTTTATTACTAAAACTTTGTGTTAGCATGTATTAAATATTCATTAGCAATATCAGCTGCTAAGGCCATGGTAGGCAGGCGAGATAGTCCGTCAGTGTTTTGATGTTTGATGCTGGGTGATGTTATATTTCTTTTCGTAAGCCTGTAATTTTAAGAACCAGCGGGCTAACTGTCCTTTGGGTTCTTTCAGATTTTGTAACCAACGAAGGGAGACATGATCAGTTACTACAGTGAAAAGAACTCCATGAACATACACTCAGTACTTCTTACATGTGTAAATGATTACCAAACACTCCTTCTCAGTTACTGTTTAGATTAAGTTCATGGACATCCATTGGCTGAACACAAAAACCATGGGGTTATTAAACCATTCAGAATCATATTGAGATAACAACGCCCCAAAGTCATTGAGGGAAGCGTCTATTTGAATAATAAATGTGATTTCAAAATTAGAAATTTTAGCAGTGGCGCTTGGGTAATGTATGGCCTGAGTTTTTAAAGGCTAGCTGACAGTTTACAATCCAATCAAAGGGTACTCCATTATTAAGGAGGTGAAACAATGACGCTCTTATTTTGCTGAAGTTTTTTATGAACTGGCAAAGTAGCTAATCATTCTAAGGAAAACTTGAATGTAATGCTTGCTATTCAGCCACGCCATAAATTCAATTGCTTCGAATTTTGCCTGCTGGGGCTGCAAGCCATGTTTATCAATGACAAACCCCATATATTCAAGTTGATCCAAAAATTTCACTTGCATGGCTTGAGTTTTAACCCAGCCTTGACTAGATAGCGGAAGACCTCTTCTAAGTGTTGTATATTTTTAAAAGTTTTAGAGAAAACATTTATACTATCCAAGTATACAAGAATGTATAAAAATTTTTAATCACCAAAGATACTACACATAGCCTGCTGAAAAGTCGTGGGGGCATTTTACAGCCCTTGCAGCATTCTTGTAGGCTGGCAGAAGCCCTAAGTTGTGATCAAGGCGCATTTTTCCTGTTCCTCCTTGAGCTCTCTATAGGCCAGTAGACAGAAGTTTAAATCCATGGCAAAAAATATTTCGCGCCATCCAATCAATCCAACACATCATCGATCCATAGTAAAGAATAAGAGCCCTTTTTTGTGTACTATTAGGATTGCAGTAGTCTATCACCACGCGGTTTGAGCATCCTTTTTCTTAATGATCAACACTGGGGAGGCCCAAGGACTCTTGGATGGCAAAAACATCCCATGCTGCACTAACTGGTTGATTTCAGCGTTAACAACCTCATCCTTCACCTTTGAACATCCAATCAGATGGAGTAAATTCACAGATGATTCCTAGTGTCAATATGATAAAGTACATCATGTGCGCAACCCAAATAACAGTTATCTTTAGCAAAATCTATGACATAATTGTTAAAAAGATCAGCACTCGAGCCTCTCATTCTCAGTTAATCTCATTAGGAATTCCCAAGGTACTTGAGAGCAAATGGATTGCCTGATATTGCCACTAAGACCTATTTCATCATGGTGGCCAAAGTCAGAAACATTTTTAATGACTTCAACAGGTAACATATGCACAAAAGTGAAATATTGTGTCAATTTGTCCAAATAGGATATGTATACAAAATAGCTGGAAGCACTTGAATTTATCCATGGTCAGGGAAGATAATCCTAGGTGTGGCGACAGGTTCTGAGTTGGAACAACAGAAAGGCGCGAATTTTTCGCCATATAATCCTTGAGAATTTTCAACTTAATTTTGGTCCCCACTATCACTTGATAGACTGGCGGAATGGTTAGATTACAATTGACATGTAGAAGAATCTCGGTAGATTAATCAATATTGTTAGGTAGCTGACACATATTGTCTTGAATCCGCTGACAACCCAAGGGCACTATATCATTTTGAATACTGATTTGACAAACCACTGAGCTTGAGGCGTCAAGGCCTCATCCTTGAGCTTATATAAAGGAATAGTTTGTTTGATAATTTCAAAGTATTCTCTTTAAAATCAGTCTTGAATCCCTGAGCTCTCAAAAATAACGTTCCAAATAATAAAGGCACTTTTTGATTTAGGAATACAATAGCAGAAGTGGATATTACCAGTGTGCCAAATTGCAGTGGCAAAGCACTAAATGTTCCTTCTGACGTAGTGGACTGAAGGCCTGCCATACCATAAATTTCTGATGATCTAGCTTGAGAGTGAGGCCTAGTCACTTCACCATTTTAGCGGACATGATATTAAAAGTGCACCACTATTCGCAATTACACAGATTTTAAGCTTATATACTAAAATATTGATATATGTGCATTCAGAAAATAAAGTTCTTACTGGATTGACTGTTAGGACTTCCAATATGTCCGCCTGATATAAGAAATTTTGATTATATGCCTATGTGGGGTTAAATTCCATAAAATCTCATTAGGACTTTTAATTTGGACTCCATTTGATTTGGAATATCACCAATATTAGTTGGAAGATCTTGTAATAAAAATTTTTGAGCGTGCAGCTTGATTGCTAGTTTGGGCGCCAACTTGGCTTTATCTTTCTTTGGGGCAAAATGGTGCACAATGACCCTATCTTCAGAGATTAAATTCTGATCCGCTGGATGCGAGGTGTCTTTATCATTCAGCAGCCTGACTGAAGGTGGTTTTAAAGATTTTTTGTACTTATGATGCTTTTAGAAGAGGTAAATGTAGAAATCTGGTTCTACTCCTCCCTTACTTTCCCAAGCCTGCTTCTTACACAGGGTTTCCTGAATGCATTTTATTCCTAGAACTTGCAGTAAGGCAATAATTGGCATAATGGCTTAAATCCTTGCAAAAATAACAAATGAGCTGATTAATATAAGGCTTCTTGAAATGAGGGTAATACACCCAAGAGAATTCCTTAGGAGGTGAAATACCTCTGTTCTGATTTTTTATATGACCACACTATCCAACCAGGTCAGTTTATAAAGCTGCTTGCCATTAAATAATTAGATACTCTAGTAGATGTGGGAGTTATTGTACTAGATGACATTATTGTTTGAAAAAAACCCTTAACAAACATTAGCTAATCTGCTGGGATTTTATCCCACCAAATTACTTAAGTTTCTTTGAGGATGATCCCTAAAATGCATTTACTTTATGGTTTATTTGCTGAACAAACAATTAGTAAGTTAATTATATTATTCAATTAGGGTTTGTCAATAATCAACACAGAACTTATGTTTAGTTAATGAAACATCACCAATGCTTCTGATAGTAACTAGCAGTTTAACCTTATAGGTACTGCAGCCTTATGTTGATAGGTTAGGTACATTACCTAAGCAGGCTGCTATCCTAATTAGGGACTCCGTTGAGGGTAATTAAGATTTTGGGGACATTTTGTCAAAAAATAAGAAGAGGTCACGACTCTGATCAGTTGTGAAATACAACTAAGCGGATGAGGATAGTTGTGGGCGAAACCTCAGATGGCTAATCCACTGCAATGGCTGCCATTTCCCAGTGTGACACCAACGAAAGAGTTAAACGCCAGATCTCCTTTAAATTCCATAGCTTTTTAAGTAAATAAAGCAGATAAAATAGTGCAATTACTTTTATGATTTAGATTATCATACAATTGTTGTATAGTTTACTCTAGGGATTAGAATTTAAGGGATAAAATATCCTGTCTATTTTATTGGCTATTAAGATCTCCTCAGACTCTTTAAGAGAGAAAGTACAGAAGGAGAAGTTCCCTACCATTCCAGAGATACCTTTAAGAGTTAAAAGGTTAAGAGCCAGTTTAGCATTGGACTTAATACTCAACATGGCTTTTTAAAGGGCTCAACTAAATAATAATATTTATAATATTAATACCATAATTATTTACTTAATATCATCAATTCATACAAAGCACATATCCGCAACTTGTGAAGTTATATGGAGAGCTAAAAGCGAGCCACACGCCCAGACTTCTATATTTGATACTCATTGTTTAGGGTACCAGCGCTCATAAGTTGACATTTGGTGCTCACTAGAGGAGGTAGTTGAGTTTTAAAAAGTCAAAACTAATAATATAATTATCAATACTGTCATATATTTATGAGCTTAGGGAGCTTTGGAAGGAAACAGATATATCAATAATAATGCATTACACTTGGTATAAAAGGCAATCTTGTTGCATTGGAGTAACGGGTGACAAAAGAAAAGGAAGAGGTTGAGCAAGTTGGAAATGTCAACAAGGATCTATATGAGAAGGTATCCTACCTAAAGTGAAAAGATAGTGAATTAATCAAAGAGATTTTATTTCAAAAAGCTGAATACAAGATTGACAGAGAACGCTTCCACTGGGTTCAGGAGGATATGGCAAGTATGTTGAAGCATATTTAGGAATTAGAAAATCACAAGTGATATTGAACTCAACTGGGGTTAAACGAAGCTTTTGTATTACATACAAATTTTCATTCAGAAAGAAACCCTTATTAAGATATATGCCTAAATTGTTTACTGCCCAGTCAGAGATGACTCCCAGAGCAATGTACATGGTTGGTCAGGTTGGTGGGCAGGAATCCCCTGCTAGTGAAGTGAAAAAGAATTACAGAATATGGCAAAATTTTCCACATTTTGCCAGGGTAACACGCAGGCATTTTCCGCCTTTTTCAAATAAATTTTTTTGGATATGGACCCAAAAAGAGCGGTAGCAGTAATGAACTGGTTAGACACAAATTGTCAAAATCTGGTGTTGCCCCATCTCAAGGAAAAATTAGACGTAAACTGAAGCAAAGGATGCTGTGAAATTTCTAAGGATAACTCGCTTGATAATTATATTCCTTCAAGCTTGGTCAGGCTGAAGTTCAGCCGATGGATCCTTGATTTTGCCAGTGGCTTACAGTATTTTGACCATTCAGAAACTCACTAGGCGTATTTGAATAGCCCCAACTCTTCTGGTTATATTCAGGCTTAATTTTCCCAATGTAATCGGGAACTTCTTATGATGCAGGTTTTGGTACAAGCTGGGCATTTGGTACTTCCTGCTTGTTGACACTTCTCCAAAGAAAAGATCCACATGAGAAAACTGGGAAAGAAATGAAATAAAATATCTTTTATTAAAAGGTATTTATTTGATAATTAGTCATGAGGGCAGGTGCCAGTATTTATACCTCTAGGGCATCTCCTGGCCACATTCCAGCACAAAATTTCAACAGATATCCTACCACCTCAGTTTGACCCTTGAACTGATACAACTGAGACCTATTCTTAGGTTTATTGGTGGCAAATACTCTCAAAATTGGGAGGATTTCAGGGACAAAAATCGTGATAAAAACATGCAAAATTATCCTAGGATCTTCTGGATTTGAGTTTCGTCATACTGCTGACGAAATACACCTTCTGTGAAATTCTTGCATTGATTAAAGTAGATGACATACCCCTAATTGGGACGTCGGTAGCCCTCTCTCTTGATAGCACTAGGTACTCCCTTTCAGGTGATTCATGTGAAAGTGCTATTGTGCTGATTATAGGGATTGACATAAAATTTTGCCCTAGGGTGGGATATTGATTATGTTATCATTTGTCTGATTGTCCATATGACTTTTAAACGTTAACTTTGGTCAGTCACAAATGATTTTGTATACTGGTTGTTGGATATTGTTCCCAATAATTGGGATCAATTGGCAAGATTTGATGCAGAGATAATTGGCCATAATTTGCGAGCATATTCAGTCTGAGCTTTATGATAAAGTACTTGTTTGAATTGAATTTGAGATATTCAGCCCAAGCCGTGTAATTACAATAGGGTTTGAGGTGAGAGTTAAGGTAGTAGCTCAAGCATTGGGAGGATAATCAGCCTGATTTGATGGATGTCAAAAGGTTTATTTTTGATTCAACCACCAGAATCTGACAGATGATGATATGATTGAGTAAAGTAGCCCTACTTGGATGGTTAACCTTAAACAAGAGTTTATGAGTATTCAATTAAGAAAAGGCGAAACCTTGGCTTATTTTGCCAACCAATATTACAAGAAATGCAGATCCTGGCTGAAGAAAAATATCATCAGATTTTGATGCATGCATAGCAATGCAAGCGGCACTTTGGCCCTATAGAAACTTGCACCACACTATGGTGTCAGCACTGGTACACCATAATTCCGCATTGCAGATGGTAGATCATCTCAAGATGCTTGGAGCAATGTTTGAAGACCTAATTAATTTTATAAAGAAATTCCAGACAATGAGTATTAAAGTACAGTGGTACTTGAAGAAGACGTTATAGAGAAATATAACAATCAGCAGAACCATGCTTTTCTGGGGAAGGATATGCTATATTAAAATGGACTTATAATTCATAAACTATAATTAAAAGGCCGGTATTACTGGACATTTTGCTCTATAAAGGTGGGGGATGAACCCAAATAGAAATGTGAATCTTGTTGTGCCTCAAGAGGAGGATGAAAATAATCAAGGTTTTAGAAAAGTCATAGCAGTTTAGATTGGAATAACCTAGAACTGCAAAGGAATCTGTTCTGTCAGATATCTGCTCAGATGAAATAGATGCTATAGATCTATTACAAATGATATAAAAAAGGATCCGCTTTATTGGGATACAATAACAAATAAATTCTATTACAAGATTGAGGTTTATAATGAAGGAGTTTGATACAAATATTGTGGAAAAATTACTTAACCTTATTTAGCCAATTGATGAAAGAGGCAAGAAATGCTGAGAAGGATAACCAACTAGATTCAAAGTTGGATGAAGCTAACATTAGCATACTAATCTATGTGATCAAGGGATCATTTCCAGATCTGTTGGTGGGATTAGTTTAATTGTTAGTTATGGTAAAATTGGCTAAAAATCCATTCATAGGTAAAAATAAAAAAACCTTAGAACAAAACATGTTATTAGTGATGGAGTCGCATCTTATGAAATCAGAAGAAACAAGTGTCAGTTTTTTGAAGGATGAATTAAAATTAGGACCTATCAAAAGCATTAAAAAGTTAGGAGCGAAGGCCCAATGGAAGGGATCTTTTACAATCTTTTCCAAATTGGCAAGATATGACTATACGCTGAGAAACATAAAAGATGGTCATATAATAAACCAAATCAAAGCTAGGTACTTGAAGTATTTTAATTAAAAGAAAAAATAATGCAAGAAAAAAATAAAAAATAATATATGATATATATACATTTATTTATTTTTAAAAGGAAATCATCCTTGAATGACATAATTAAAATAATAAGTATTGATTTTTATTTTTGTTTCTGTTGCCACAATAAAGAAGATCTGGCAGTTATCAACCTTCCATTTTTCAGCAGGGAGAAGGGGATGTTCTATGATGAGCATAGTGATGAAATTCAGCATAATCAGAAGATATGTTTGTTAGCAGAATTAAATGGATTGAAACTAGATTCGCCATAAAGGCCCTGAGAAATGAATCAGTAGGGCCAGCTCAGGTTGAAACTGGGTTTGCTGTGAGTAGTCCTGAGGCACTAGAACAAGACAAAGCAAAGCTGACTGAGAAGAATCTGTGAATGACGAGGGGTTGTTGAAACCCATCTTAATATTTATACAGGTTGATCAGAACTTGTTATTGGCATTAACAACAAAAATAGTCTGGTGCAGTATATTTTGCCATTGGAACCATGCTTGAGAAAGGTGGCAGCAGGCAGGAATCAGTGAATAGGAGCTGTGTTGCCAAACAGAGCAAGAGAAGTGTCAAGTGCAGGGAAGACCGCACTCTGCTGAAGTCATATTAAAGCATGATATCTGAACTATGACCACAGCCTGAGGTGCTGTACATTCCTAAAGTTATATCTTCCTCCTGGATAATCTAGTCAAGTGGGGTAATATGTTTGGATTTTTGATATTAGCCCATTATTCATTAATATCAGATTATAAAGCTGATTTCCAACTAGGGATTAGATCCTTTAGTGGATGCGGGAGTTATTGTCCTAGATGATAAACTATTGTTTGGGAAAAAAACTTTGATTAACATTAGCTAATCCGCCAACACTAGGATTTTATCCCGCCAAATTAATTAAGTTTCATCAGGGATGATCCTCTAAAATGCATTTATTTTTACTTTTGATTGTTGATTAAATAATTTGCAATTTAATCATATTAGTCAATTGGGGTTTGTAATCAATTGACTCAGAATTATGTTTTTTACTGAAGCATCATCAATGCTTCTGGTAGTAACTCACAGTTGACCTTTTTAAGTAATTGGCCTACTGTTGTAGGTAAAGGTCTCACTTATAAGCAGGATGCTAGCCTAATTAAGGGACTCCATTGAGGTTAATTGAGATTTTAAGGACACTTTTGTTAAAAAATAATAAGAGGTCACAACTCAGGTTGGCAGTAAATCTGACTGACAGATGAGAGTTTTATGGGTGTGACCTCAGAGGGATAAATCATTGGCAACGGCTGCTTTTTTCCCAGTGAGGCGCCAACGGAAGAGTTGATTTACAGATCCCCTTTAAATTCCCTGATTTAAAAGTAAATAGAGCAGATAAATATACCGCAATTTCTTTTATGACTCAGACTATCACACATTTGCTGTATAGTTTACCCTAGGGTTTAGAGTTTAAAGATAGGGTACTCTTTGTATATTATATTGGCTATCAGGATCTCTGCAGACTCTGTGAGAAGAGAGTAAGGATAGAGGGGGAAGTTCCCTACCATTCCAGAGATAATTTCTAGAGTTAAAAGGTTAAGAGCAAGTTTAGCATTGAACTTATTACTCAACGTGTTTTTGAGAGAGCTAAGCTAGAGTAATAGTCTCCATACTATTACTACCATATTTATTTAATATCAACAAAACATACATTGCATATATCAGCAACCTGTGCAGTTAACTAGAGAGCTACAAGCGAGCAACACACCCAGAAGCTTATATTTGATAATCATTGTTAAGAGTAACATGCGCTCAAAAGTTAACAAACCCAGTCAGAATAAATTGCGTGGTCCTTGTGAGCTTGAAATTGGCGCTTCAAAAGTGTTTGCGCAACAGTGAAGGTAATTTACAATGTGTGTAGTATTGTTCTCCTCATTTTATATAGGATCAAAACCTGATACAATTCCTCATAGGGCTCAAAGGCGTGGCAAGGAGCGATATGGACGTCAAATCATTTATGACGTTAGCCCCATAAAAAGTGTCTGCGCCTTCAATTAAAAGCGTTCAATAAACACTTTTGTATAATATCGTCTATTTTAAATGATATATTAAGAAATTCCTTCTTATAGGTAGTAATCCTTTCAGCTCCGCTGAACTCCTTGATAAGAAAGCCTTGGTGTTAGTTTAGGACACAACAGCCTTCTTTAGTTTTGACATAACTAACTCTTGACTCTTGGAGTGTAATAAGTTCATTACTGCTGCCAATTTAGTGGTATCAAGCACTCCAGCCATGCTAAACTCAAGATGATCCAGAAAATTGAGTATGTTTGCACTCTTAATAAACTTTAGTATATTCACTGTGTTAACAGAAATTGATTATCATGCCTGCAGGGCCAAGGGGTATGAGGTGACCCTAAACAAATGTGAGTCTCCATATTGTTAAGGGCGTGGAGGCTTAAAGGTCAGAATGGAGGGAAAACGGTGGCCTGATTACAAGTAACTAACGCCCCATTCGCCCTCATTAACAGAATCTTTCAAAAAGGTTCCACAAGAAACATGACCTGGATGAAACTGGCAATTGTTCTGTTATATCTCCAACTTAATTCTTTTGTTAATTTAGAAGAATGGCGGCATTCTACCTGCCAAGTAATTTTCATATTGCCAATCGTTTGGTTTATGGGCTGGAAGTCCACTTTAAAAAGCCATATTTTTCCTCTTGAGGGATCTTAATTGCTGATCCACGTTTTTGATTTGCTTCTATGACCCAATATGATATCAGAAAGTAGGCCAACGTAATCTTTTAATTCCGCTTGTAATTGACCAATCTTGTCTGGGAGATTTGCTGTCCCTGGCGGCAATCCATTTCATATTCCAAAGGATGTGCTACCTCTGCCAGAAGTAGTCCATAATTAAGCTATCAGAGCTCATACTTAACAAAATGGTGGGAATGGAAACAGATTGTGTCTCTCTGTAGTGAGCACAAATGTTGAATTTGGTGCAGGGGCTTCAGAATTCAACTACACAGGTTGATTACACAAAAAAAGTACTATATGTTGACAGTAGCCCTGACTAAAAAGCACACAAAATACCTTTTAATTGACAGCTGGGATTTTTAATCAGATAATAGAGCACGCTGTAGTATCTGGTACTGCCAGTATTTCCAGGGCTTGCTCAAATGATTTTCTTAGTAGTATTTCACAGCTTCTACAAAAAGATTCCCTTTGCAATTGGTATTCCTTTTCAGATTTTCTCGTTCTACCAGCGTTCTCATTGGTGCTTTCCCTATTTACTGAGCTGCACTTTAAAGTTATTTATAAAAAATTTTGATATACAATTGGGTTAAAGAAAAGAAACTAGGTTTCAAAGTATTTAAAAGAAAAGATTTGATCCATGAACATAGTCAAATAAATGGCAGATGGCCTGATAATTATAAGGGCCCTATTACTTATAGTTTTTACGCTGGCACAGGGTGATATATACAAATATATGCCAGATAAATTGGAGGTGATAACACGTCAAGGCCATAGCTTCAATGGCCAATAAGCTTATGGAATGTGAGATAAGCCAGCGAGGAATTAAAGAATTTGATTAAAAGTAACCCAAAACGGTAGGCTTTTACATATATAGCGTAGCTCATGTGCCAAGGTAAGTATGCTAACTAATCAAAAAGCTATTAAGATATTAGTCAAAGCATATCAATCAAAATATATATAATTTATCCATATGGTGGTCAAACCAAATACATTTTAAAAATAGCAATCAACCAATTTTGAGAGTCATATGAGAACCAGATGTAAGGCACATTGGAGCACACCTTTGCATGTACCTAAAGTCAATGAGCATATTCCCAAATTAGGTAAAAATCAATAACCTGAGGTGAAGCTACATTATACAATACAGAATCAAGGAAGAAGGAAGGGCTCCTAGACATTTAGGTTTAGGGTAATTACCACGAGAAGGAGCTCATAGTTACATAAAATAAAGAAAATGGATGAAGCAAACAAACTGGCAATTAGACGCTGCCTCCGTAGGGGATCCTAAAACCCCAATATTCCTCCCCTAAAAATCTTAGTGTGATTTAAAATTTTCATTCATTTGCATTATGATATTTTATGATGTACTATAGAATACTTTGATTATATTTAAATAAGAAACCTTTCCACTGATTCTCAGTTTATCCTCATTGTTTCATTTATATTGATGTAAGTGATTTAACCGCCAGTAGCCATTCCAAGATTTGCAATTGAGCAGAATACAGTAACCAATCTGAGATCTGATTTGTTTGAAAAAGACACGTGTTTAAGTGGATACCTTAGCCAAGCTGCCAAGGGAGAGGTTGAGTGATTCCATTGTGTCCTGAGGGCCAAAGTAAAGAGAACATATTAGAGAGTTTCAACAAGAGTTTCTCCATGGCGCAAACAGTTTAACTTAGAGATTAATGCTACAATGGGTAGCATTGGTAGAGAATTTGTTCAAGGAGTATGATATACCCTTCATAGTGGTTGTCTGAAGCCTAATCTGTGTAAAAGATCCCCTGAACAGCAAGTCAGCCTCACAAAATTAAGCAAAATAAGGTCGGTGAGCAGAGTAGGGGTTGTATAAATGCCTCTGCCATCATAATATTTAACCATTAAAGGCTTGCAAAGTGAAACAGAGTTCATAATTTGATTTTTATGCAGCTTTACTAGATGAGAATTGTTATTCTGGACAATTATATTATTAATTTTTGCTATTGGGATCAATTATATTAGAGGTTTATATAGATATTTTTTCCATAAAGTGAGGAATCATTCCTTTTTAGTTGATTTTCTCAACAATTGAATATCTTTAAACATCTTCATGAAATCTACAGAAAACTATCATCTGATACCATGGATTAATAATGTAAGTGTTCATGTCGAAACCAACAGAATGTAGATGCTCTGTGATCTCTTAACGTCACTGGAGTACAGCTTCAGAGGGTACAATAAGAGGTAAACTTTACCCACATTTTAGACAAACAAATTTCTTAGTTGTTAGATTCTGATGGCTGACTTGAAAATAAACCATTTGACAACCAACAGATCAGGCCAATTTTCCTCCTAATGCTTGAGCTAATACTATAATTGAAGCCTATTGCAATAACATGGCTTAGGCTGATTATTGCAACGTCAATTTAATTATATCATCATAAGCTCAGGCCGAATAAACTCGCCTATTCAGGCTGATTATCTCTGCAACTACATGGCTCAAGCCGATTAACTCAATGTCAATTCAAAATGATTATTCTATCAAAAGCTTGGGCCAAATACACTTGCACATTAGGTTAATTGTCAATGCACCAAAACTTGGCAATCGGTTCCAATTTATTGGGACCAAGATCAAATATTCATCATGATAATCGTTTGAGATTGACCCAAAGATAACGTCTACAAATCCCATGAACAAATAGAAGAAAAAACATAAATTGTTTCCCATCCTAGGGAAGATTTTGTATGTCAATCTGCATAATTGGCACAATAGCACTTGCACATGGACCGCTCAAATGGGAGTACCTAGTGCTATTGAGAGGCCTGCTGATGTCCTGACCAAGGGTACATCATTTTCTTAAATTTTTTCCAAAATTTCCCAGAATTTGTATTTCATCAGCAGTATGACAAAAATCATATTGAGATGATCCTAGGACAAATTTTCACGCTCATTGTTGCAATTTTTGTCCCTGAAATCCTCCCAATTTTGAGAGTATTTTTCCACCAATTAACCTAGCAATAGGTCATAATTGTATCAGTTCAAGAGCAAAACTAAGGTGGAAAATAATCTGTTGAAATTGCGTTCTTGAATGTGGACAAGAGATGCCCTAGAGGTATAAAAACTGGCGCCTGGCCAATTGAATTATTATCAAATAATTTAGTTTTAATAAAGATTTACTTTATTTTAATCTTCTTTCTGGTTTTTATCTATGTATCTTTAGAAGAGTTTTGTCAAACTGGATCCTCAGAATCCACAGCTTGTACCTTTGCCTACCTCAGGAGAAGTTCCCAAATACGAAGGAAAAATTGACCCCAAAATTAACCAGAAGAGTCAGGGCTATTTATATTCGCCTAGTGAGTTTCCAAACAGTCAAATTACTATAAGCCACAAGCAAAATTGAGGATCATTTGGCTGAACTTCGTCCCAATTAAGCTTTCAGGATTATATCTTTCAAACAAGCGATTCTCAAATTTTTACAACTGGTGCTCACTCAAAATCGGTGACACTCTCTGATATGGATTCACATAACCAGTTCCTGGCAGGTCAGCCAGATGAGTCTGTGACAATGTGATAGAAACTAGCGACATGAAAATCTTGGATTATTTTAATACCAGCCGCCAAGACTCTGATGTGGGTACCTCCTACTCTCTGGATCTTATCAAAGTGGGGGGACCTCATGCAGATACAACAAGTCTGATTGATATTACAACTGCAAGCGTAAAAGCTATTCTGGAAACTCTATATCAGGGTTTCACTATGGTACTTTACAAAACGATCCCTCTCTCCACCTGTTTTACTACCTTAAGAAACAGGCACTCAAGATGGAGATATACATGAAGTACCACAATGCAACCATTGCATCTCTTGCCAAACGTCTTACAGACAGTCAAGCAACTAAAAGATTCCTGGTTAACATTGTCCAACTCTCAATTAATCATACAAGAGAACCATTTTTAGACAAAATCTGGAACTCACGGAAATATACCATGTTCAAGGGGGGGAACAATCTTCCCAACATGCTCTACTGGACAATTTAAACTCCAGTTTTACTGAAGTCCAAAAAGCAATTGTGGATAATATGGGACTTGCCAATGAAGCTCATGGGAATTTAAACACACTCAAGGAGCTATTAAAAAAGGAGTCCCAAAGATAGCCGCAGAAGTCCTTGCTCACCATGAGCTATCATAAAAACGGTCACAAAACATAAATACCCGCTGTCAAAAAACTGAAAACACATTCTGATTCCCTAATATCTAAGTCAGAATGACTCTCCTTACATGTCACTTTGGTCTGAAGAAATCACTTATTTAAATTCAAATCATGATTTTAAGAAATATGTTTGGGCCAAGCTGGATATTGTGAACAAAATCATCAAAGACCTTGCAGCATCAACAGCCATCCCAAATAGGAATGAGGATGATTTTTTTATCAAAGAGGAATTCTCAATAATTTGGACTGTTGTGTCAAAATTGCAGGCCAAATATACTGAAATTACTCAGGAGAGTTGTGAACTTAAATAGCAAAAATTGACTATGAATTCCTGAGTAGACAATATGGTCAAGTATATTAAAAGCAAAACGTCCAATCAAGCTTTATTCATAGAGAAGTGTGACATCCTTAAAAAATTCGAATCCCTCAAACAGAAAAGCTGCCAGTGCTCACCCAGACGTGACAAAAGATAAAAAGGGAAAAAAGCTCTGCTCGTTCAGCCAAAAAACAGTTTGGAAAAAAACTAAGGGCCAAATTCAAGCATCAGAAGCCAGTAGTTTGGAGCAATATCATGAAATTGAATCATTGGAAATTGACACCAATGCAGAAACCAGATATTGAACATATGTCCTATGCCTAGGGTTCTGGCATCAATTCTGACTCTAGATACTCCCCAATGGGAAAGCTGTACAATTCTAAATGATGAAACACCAAGACGTTCAAGAATAAGTACAACCCCTATGCCCAAAACAGGCGAGATAACTTTAAACTGCTGAATTTACCAAAGTTCAATAAGGATGGGAATGTTCACTCTTTCCTCAAGTTATTTGAAAAAGCAATGTGGGGAGCATCAGACCATGCAGAAGGATCAGCACTGATCAACTCACTTAATGCCCATAGCTGTGACCTCACTATGCCCTATTTGAGCAACGATTGGCCTTGTATAGGTGCTAAAATTGCAGTGACAAAACAGTTTAAAGGGCCTGGGAAATTAGAAGACCAAAAAGAGAACTTATTAATACTGAATTCAATCAAAATGAGACTATTAAGGACTTTGAGGACAGATTTTTCCTTGAAGGAAAATTTCTGCTTGGGTGCAATGCAATAGATAAGTTTGATGCTAAGATTACAATGGAACACGCAGTTATGCCCTTCCATGAACTACTCAATGTCATGATACCAGCGTTCAATGGAGAAATGGAAACCCAAGAGCTTACTAATTATTTAAGAAGATGTTCTCGCAGATTTGATGACCCTAATTGGCCCAAGTCCATTCCTAAGAATGCTCAATAAGCTGGCCAATCAAAAAAATAAACCATTAAAATATTAGCATTGGAAATATAAATAAAGTATAGTAAAAAAAGAAAATAATAATAAAAAATATTTTAATAAAATAATAATAAAAGAAAAAAGTATATAAACTAAATTAAATAAATATCACACCTAATTAATACTTTAGTTTGCACTTAAGGATGGGGAGAGGATCTAGCCCCAGACTCATCAGAAGTATGAGCCAAAATTACCAAATAGAGGCTCCAACTCCAGACTCATCATCCGTTTGGGCCAAGATTAACAAATGATGAAGATCAATGAAGGCTAATCAGGAATCTTAGGGCTTATGTTCAAGTCAAGTGGAGGATATGTTAGATTCTGGTTGTTGACTCAAAATAAACCCTTCAACAATCAACAGATTGGGCCAATTTTCCTCCTAATGCTTGAGCTAATATTTTAATTAAAGCCTATTGCAATAACATGGTTTAAGCTAATTATTGCAATGTCAATTTAAATATATTATCAGGAAGCTCAGGCTGAATACACTCGCACATTCAGGACTATTATCTCTGCAACTACATGGCTCAGGCCAATTAACTCAATGTCAATTCAATCTGATTATTTTATTGAAAGCTTGGACTGAATACACAAGCACATTAGGGCCAATTGTCGCTGAACCAAAACTCAGAAATTAGTCCCAATGTATGTGACCAAGATAAGATAATAAACATGAGAATCTTTTTGGATTAAAATGAAGATAAAGTCTACAAATCCCATGAACAAATAGATGATAAATTAAACCTTTTCCACTTTTCTTTCTCGTTGCAAACACTTTTGCAACCTATTCAATTCAAGACTAAATCTAGTTTGATAATCTCATTGAGGGGATTAGTCTGCGCCCATGTCTGGGAGCAGTTGGGCAAGTAAGGCAAGAGGAGCAGGCGGAAAGCCCGCAACCTCTAACATTTGAAAACGCCCCGGAGAATCTGGCGGAATAGAAAAAAATCTAAAAAAACTGGCGGTCACAATTTCCCCAGAGATACTCGTGTGGCAAGCACGATGCAACCAGTATATCAACACACCACATTCCCAGCCACTTTCGTCAGTGGAATTTGGAGTCCGTGTGTATCTGGACATCCAAAAAACAGCCCTATGGGAAAAATTTTGTGAAGATGTACATAAAATTTTCCCAACCGCAGTGTACGTTGCACCTCACTCCATGTCGCGCAGTTGGCTGGACCTAGGTTTTTAAGCAAAATTGCAGCAGATGAGGCTGCAGCAGTGCGCATAGTGGTCAACCTCCCCGAAGGGCAATGGGTCATTGAAACTAAACGCACCAGATGGACAAAATCAAACCAAATTTTCCTCACGTTTGACTTTTTGCCTACTACGGTAAAACATGACATTTTGGAGCAACACCTGAAAGATGGTCTCACCATATATGGCGAAATACAATCTTTCAAAATGCAACATTTCATGCTGATGCCACACCTGTGCACCGGCAAAGCCATCGCAGTTATGACCCCAACTGAGGAGATTGTGAAGGACCTAACCCAGATCCCGCACTCCACCTTTATTGATATTGCAGAGCATACCACCCACCCATTCTGGGTAACCGTGGACAGCGCGCCCCCCATTTGCACCCACTGTGATGCGTTTGGCCATAAGGCACACGCGTGCCCCATCAAAGAGGGCGTCACATTCCAAGAGCACCCCTCGGTGGCCATGGCCAGCGGAGAGGCGCACTATGAACCAACCGCAAGCACCAAGGAGGCTTTCCTGTGGGGAGCACAAGGCTGCTACCTATTGGTAAAGCCCATCTCCCCGCAGGAGCAGAAGAAGGCCAAGCAGGCCCATAGGGCCGCGGCCAAGGAAATGGCCAAGGCCAACACCACCATCCCACACTCACAACGCCAGGAGGACATGGAGACCTTCGCGGTGAAAGCAACTTGGGAATCCATCACCCAATCAGATTGGGAGGCCCATGCCAAATGGGCCACTCAATCTGAGGATCTGATGGGAGATTCGATCTCACCCAATTGTTGCACCCAAGCCCCAGTTAAAACCAACTTGGGACCTATCCCAACCAAAATTTTTTTTTGCCCCACTCAACGGTGCACCAAACTTATCCGCACCACAAAAAATTCGTCTGACGTCAGGAAAACAAAAAGCAAAGGCCAAAGCCAATGTGACTCTTTCCGCAAAAATTAACAAAAACCCCAATAGCATTGCTGCTAATACCCGCACTGCTGTGAAAGCCCGTGGGGACCTGGAAGAGGCTGGTGGGCCCGGGGCCCCCCCTCACACCTAAGGTGCGATGGGGGAAACCTTCACTCTAGGGACGCTGAATATCGCCAGACTCAAGGCCTCCCCATCCCAGGCTAGGAAACTGAGTTTTTTACAAAACAATTTACCCATGGATATCCTGGCCATCCAGGAGTCCCACTGTCCATGAGGTTCCGAGGAAGCTTGGTAAACAATGCTCCTACCATCCCTATCCTTTTGGTCAAAGCACTGTGGGGTGCTAATTTGGAAAAACAATTTTTTCAAATTTACATCTTCAGAAACATTCCTAAATGGCCGAGTGCTCATTGTCACCTTCTCATGGGCTGATGTTGCACACACAATCGTCAACATTTACGCCCCAAACGGTGCACATGAGCGTCAGGAATTTTTCTTATCAGTCAAATCCCTTCTGCTACCCCCCAATTCCTTCCTAGTTGGTGACATGAACTGTTGGCTAACCTCACCAACAGACCGGTGGCCGCCCTCACCTCACGCCCCACAGGGTCACGTAGAACTACACGTTCTAAAAGCCACCCTTGGGTTAAGGGATGCGCTGCCACGACATGCCCCACTGCTCAAAAACATGACGTGTCCCCACGTCCATAATGGCCAATTAAGGTCCATGACCCACATCGACCTTATTCTAGCACTGGCGAAATTCCAACCCCACATCTCCCACTTCAAAACAACGAAAATGGAATTCCCCGACCATTGACTGGTCTCAATAACATACCACTTACCCGTCAAAGTTGCAAAGGCCCCACATTGGTGCAAAATCCGCCCCCCCAAGCTCGCGTCACCAGGATTTTCCATGTGTGTGGAAGAGGCAACTTTGGCAGAATCACTTGTTGCACCATTTTGTGCGGACCCCATTTCCACATGGGCAACTTTCAAAGAAGACACCATCTGCCACTATCGCCATCTCTCCTCAGACGCTCACGAGCCACATCAGCGGTTATATTGCATGTGCTGGCAGAATTGGCCCACTTGGAGTCCAACATTCCAGCCACAGGATATAGCCCTGCATGGGGCTGGAAGTGGGTGGAGGCAGCCACCCACCTCAACGCACTTGAAAGACAACACAAACATCGGGTTTGTGTCCAATACAGGGCCACATGCATCACTAAAGGCGACAAGTGCACCGCATAATTCTTCAAAATTTTTTTTGCACCACGCCAGAGCATGGCCTGCACACAGGTGCAAAGATCAGATAATTCCATTTCGGACACACTGACCAAAGTGGCAATTGAAATGCAAAGATATTACTCTGAGTTATACCGAGCTGAACCAATTCAGCTGGCTGAAATGGTGGAATTTCTCGACTGAGCTCATATCTGCACCATTTTCTGATACCCAGAAATAATGAACTTAATTACTCCGAACAAATTATGGATAGCCATTCATGGTGCGCCAAACTGAAAATGCCCAGGCCCAGATGGCATTCCATATGAGTTCTACAAAAAATATTTTAAATATATATCCCCATTGCTGCTAGCCTCACTCAACCAAAGCCTGTTGGAAATGCGCCTCCTACCAGGAGGACATGAGGCCTTTACTGTCACACTCTTCAAGAAAGGGGATAGGCTTGACTTAGCCAACTGGCGCCCCATATTTTAACAAACACAGACACCAAAATTTTAACCAAAATCATGGCTAACCGTTTAGGGACTGTAGCATCTGCCACCATCTCCCCAAACAAATTAGGCTTCATCCCTAGAAGGTCGATTTGGGATAACGTGCACTCTGTGGCTAATGTGTGTCAGTCCACAGCCTCTGGGGCACTTGTATTCTTGGACCAACAAAAGGCCTATGATAGAGTAAACTGGGAATACCTTATGGCCTGCCTCCATCAATTCCGCCTACCCCCCACTTCATTAACTGGGTGATGCTGCTCACGGAATCTGCAACAATGGCAGTGCGTGGCCCAGGCTTCCTAACGGATGTAGTCCGCCCTCAAAGGGGCCTGCGACAAGGGGACCCCCTCAGCCCACTCTTATACAACTTCAGCCTTGACCCACTACTGCGAAATGTGAATGCCCACCTCACTGGGGTCCATGTGCCAGGCCAAACCCCAGTCAAGATGTTGGCATTTGCAGATGATTGTGTAGTGAGGGTGTCTAATAACAAAGATTTACGTGCGCTTGAAGCCCTCATCCAGGAATATTCCTGGGTAAGCAACGCGGCACTGAACGCCTCCAAAACCGAAATTATCCTCCTTGGTCGGTTTCAGAACTGCTGGGCCCCAGCAAGTAGTTCCCTACCTGGTCCATCTGCTCGCCCACGTCCACGCCTTACTAACTCAACACACACCGCTCCACTGGTGCTCCCCTTTGTGCCACGTCCTACCATAGGACCGGTACGCCATCTGGGCGTGTGTATGGAGGCAGGTGGATATGCGTCAGCAGTAATGGAGGGCCGTATACTGGACAACGTGACGAAGCAAATTGCCTCTCTCAGAGCCCACCCTATTACCCTCACTGGCAGGGTTGTTCTTGCCAACTCTATGCTCCTATCCAAAACTGGTTCAGCCCACGCCATCCCCTTCTCCCCAAGTTCTTCAAATCCCTGTATGCTTTGCTGCAAGGATGGCTTTGGTCAGGCCACCCTCCACCAGTA
This sequence comes from Massospora cicadina, assembly GCA_022478985.1. Taxonomy (NCBI): domain Eukaryota; kingdom Fungi; phylum Entomophthoromycota; class Entomophthoromycetes; order Entomophthorales; family Entomophthoraceae; genus Massospora; species Massospora cicadina. The sequence goes on from JAKSZP010013687.1 coordinate 49,880, forward strand.
TGGCTAGAGGTCATGTTTGGCCCTCATCATCATGGTGGCATGGGCCTGCTTGACTTCAAAGCCCATGCCGCCAAGATCCTGGGCACCTGGATCGCGGCCGTCACTGCTCCTACACTCCCATCCCAACACTGGTCCCACGCGGCCTGCTCCAACTTTTCCCGAGTCTTGGGCCTCAATAATCCATCAAAACCCCACTCCCTGATGAAATACCTCGCATCACACACATCGGCCACAGGTCCTCACGGGACAAAAACCCACTACAAACGAATCCTACTCTCCATGCGAAGTGCAGAGTGGAGAATTCGTATTAGTGGACATACAACCCAAAGAGGCCGCCCCTCTCCTCAGTTCACACAAGAGGTACAGAAGCTACCCATCCATGATGGCGTGATCCCCATTTGACCCCATGTCCTATCCAGGGTGGACTACCTGGACATGATGGACATCCCTTATTCCATTGAAACCCAAAAGACTATCTGGAAATACGCACACCATCCTCTGTTGCAGCCTCAAGTCCGCTCCCATGTGTGGCGCTGCCTGAGGCGGGTGTATCGTACAGCTGAGCGCTCTAACGCTTTACACTCATCCTGTGTCGTGTGTGGCCAGTATGGAACGCTGTTCCACCGCCTGGAGAAGTGCCCCACCCCTAAAGTGATATGGCGCGAAGTCCAACGTCTGCTAGGCCAGGATCAAATGCATCCCTTCAGTCTGTCAAGAGATATGTTTGCTTCATCAATGGCCTCCCCCTCCCACCCTCCCTCTGTGCTCTGGTGGTTGCAATCGCCATGTGGACTATCCACACGATTGTCTTGGATGCCATCGCTGGCTCCATCCCCACCCTCCCTGAAGCTGTCCATAGATTCTGGTCTCATTTGGTGGACCACTTTCAAGTGTGGATGTTTGGATATCTCCCACCGCGTCGCTGACAGCTGGTCTCCTCCTGGTTCCCAGTCTGGTTCATCAAATCAGACCCCTTCCTCCACACGTGCTCAATAGTGGCTACAGCCCCTTCACACGTTCCCTCCCCCTCCCCATAAGTGGCGTTCCCGCTGACAACAAGAGATAGCATCGCTTCTTTGGGGGTGCCTCCCCTGGTACTAAGTTTTGTCTCGTCTGAGTCATATTCGGAAGTGTCCGTCCCATGGTCGGCCTTCCCCGCAATAAATTTAAAATTTAAACTTAAACCTTTTCCTGTCCTAGGGCAAATTTCATATTTCAATCCTCATAATTGGCACAATAGCACTTGCACATGGACCGCCCAAATGAGATTATTTATTGCTATTGAGAGGGCCAGTTGACATCCTCTTTAGGAGTTGTTTCCATCATCTGTATGACAAAAACAATAGTTAAGCTGGTCCTAAGAAAAATTCTTGCCTATGGCAAACTTTGTATGTCAATATGCGTAATTGGAACAATAGCACTTGCAAATGGACTTCCCAAATGGGAGTACCTGGTGCTATTGAGAGGCCCGCTGACGTCACAATTAAGGGTACATAATTTTCTTAAAATGATGCCAAAATTTCCCAGAATTCATATTTCATCAGCAGTATGACGAAACTCATTTTGAGATGATCCTAGGACCAATTTGCACGCTCGTTGTTGCACTTCTTGTCCCTGAAATCTTCCCAAGTTTGAGAGTATTTTGCCATTAATTAACCTAGAGATAGGTCACAATTGTATCAGTTCAAGGGCTGAACTAATGTGGAAAATAATCTGTTGAAATTGCGTGCTTGAATGTGGCCAAGAGATGCCCTAGAGGTATAAAAACTGGCGCCTGTCCTAATGAATAATTATCAAATAATTTATTCTTAAAAATTTATTTTATCTAATCTTATACTGGTTTTTATCTTAAGTCTCTTTTGGAGAGTGTTGGCAAGCTGGATAATCAGAATCCACAGCTTGTACCTTTGCCCACCTTGGGAGAAGTTCTTAAATACAAAGGAAAATTGAGCCTGAAATCAACCAGAAGACTTGGGGCTATTTGAAACACCTAGTGAGTTTCCAAACAGTCAATATACCATAAGCCACAGGAAAAATTGAGGATCATTTGGCTGAACTTCGTCCCAATTAAGTGTGCAGGATTATATTTATCAAGAGAGCAATTCTCAGATTTTAACACCAGTTACAGGATGAACTTATCAAACCAGCTTAATATAATGTTATATGATTAATTAGCAAGTAATGAATGATAGAGGTACCACTGGTTAGGTCTTGTAATGTTCAGAAATGTCCTATTTATGATCGCCATATTGCCTTAGTTTTGACAATTCTTTATGACATCATAAGATAGTCCAACGCGAGGATGGACTCTCAAGGTAAGTGTTAAGCTACATGAAAATAAACAGTTAAATCTCTGAATCAGGGAATCTCATAGTGAGAAAAAGACTACTTAATTAAGTGAGGCTGCAAACAACAAAATTTTCCTCATTTTATTTATTATCAACTAAAAATGCCGCCCTTGAGCAAAGCCCAATAATTAGGCGCCTAAGTGCAACAGAGGAAAAGAAAGAGAATTTGGGAAAATTAAGCCATGAAACCACAAGTTTTTGTAATATCAACAGAAACTTATTAATTAAAGAATGCCAAGTAAGACAAAGTAAATGTTGTTCTAAAGCTACTAGAGAAACCCACCCTCAGGGTGAAAACATAGAGAGAATTTCTGAACTGAAGCTTAGAATGTGTGGGCTAAACCTATTAAGGTCGCCCTTCAAGGGTGCCTTTCTGTACCATTCTTATAGCTCTTATGAGCCTAATAGATGGCTAGGGAAAGTCACAGCCCAGCGTTAAATCCAAACCCAACCAAGAATCTCATAGAAAATTATATTTTGGATTTAGAAATCAAAAACCCAAGTTTAACATGATTGTCACCATTTCACCCAAATTTATGTGATGGGTATGCTTCCATGGGGGCCCCATCACCTATATATGGGTGATGGCGACAAACATGTTAACAAATAATTCATAGGTTTAGCATCGCTACTAGAAAATTCAGATGTGACTTCTAAAATGAGATTGAAGGGTAAAAGACTACCCAAACCATTATTGGAGCTCTGAAGGGGTACATAGGATTAGGCGCGCCAAAATGAAGTTCTTAGCTGAATGGGTAGAGGAAGCTGCGTGATTAGAGGATCAAAATAAAAATATTAAAAATATTTGCATTGTACAATACATTTTATTAATTTACATTAATGATAATGTTATATCAGATTGAATTGTATTATGTTGTTTGTTAAAACAGTATAAACACTTTTGTGGTGAGTTTGAACTATTGGGACAATATGTTGTAATTTAAATTTTTTCTTGCTTCCAGGCATATAAAATTTGTTAATAAGCACATCTGGCCCCGTGAGATCAGCTGAATCACACTGGGCGAAGAATGTGTCAAATGCAATGATTGGTGCAAAGCCCAACTGTTAAAGTTCCAAGGAGTAAATTGTATCATGCTAGAAGACCAATTCCATTTATGCTGTATGAGCTGAATTTCACCAAGCTTTATCTATAGAAAAACTCATTATATACGCCCAGCAGGAGTTCAGATTGCAGCTTAAGACATTAGCTTAAAGCTGAATTAATATTTCCTACAGGAGGGCTGAATAATCTACAGCATTATCAAGTCTCCAAGTGTCAAAAAATGAGGCATTAAAGGACAATTTAATAACCTTCACAATACTATGGGGCTTTTACTGCAGGCCAATAATGACCTTAAATTATAGCCCAAGAACTGCAGGATGTTAAAACAGACCAGTAGACAGAGAATACTAAACTTAGATCCTTGATACGCAAATTGAGTATTATATTGCCTTTTTAAGACAATCTAAAACAATTGAACAAAAACAGGACAATTTACATAGGAACAGAACATCAAGATTAAATCAAATAATGGATGCTGTTGATGTGATTCTCTAGTTCCACCTCAGGATGGAAGCAAGTTTAAGGAAAAAAATCAATGGAGGTGGGTCCCATACTTGTTCAATAAAGTCATCCCGATGTCCCATGCTGGCTGAACTACTAGCTTTACCTAAAGCCTCAGGGACTCCTACCCAGGATCAGAACCACTCTAACGAACCTAGTAATTCAGACCCCATGTCAGTTCAACCCAAGCTTATTTTAAAACCACGGCCCTGGAATGTCAATGCAATCTTTTCAGCGCTTCAACCCCGATGAACTTCCTTTGTTTGATTGACATGGAAGTGAAAAGTCCTTTTTAAAAAATTTAAAATGAAAATGTATGGAGATAATGTTTTTCAAGTGTCAACAATGGTAAACTTTTCTAGATTCTCAAAGCTGTGTCCTGATCATGCCTTACCTTCTCAAGGGCAATTTAAGCTTTTCATATATAAAGACTCCATGTTAAAAGAATTTCGGATTCTTCAAGAAGATAGCCACTTGCAAGGCTAAATCCATGATTTTTCAACTTTGGAAGAACGAGACCATCATTGTTTTTGCCAACCAGTTCTACCATAAGACCATGTAATGTTGGGAGAAAAAATAATGGATGAAATTTTGTGTAAGTAATATTCATCAAAACGCTACAAGGGAATACCCCAAATTGCACCATCTCCATTTCCTGCCTTGGTCAAGGATTTAGACACCCCAGATATGATTGAGAATTGATGCAATGTGAGATCATTTTTTAGCCGCCTAATGCAAAATTTCATGATATTCATTTTAATCAACGGATAGATAACACTAAAACCACAGTGAGAGTTAGCTATAAGGGCATGAAGATAAAGGCCTTGAAAGAGAATCTGTCATGTCTCATAACATAATTGATGGTAGAACCATAGCACCAAAGAGGAGGTTACATGTTTGAAGCCATCAATTTGGCGGCATTAATGACCTCAAACTTACTTATATCAACGCTGAGTAAAGGTCAAGCATGGCCAGTTTGGTACCAAGGGTTCACGTGATGATATTGACAGTGTTTTATCTACATCTTGAAATTAAAAGTTAAATTAATAACATCACTTGGTCTATTTGTTCTATTTCTAGATGGGCTTTGAGCTATATAAAGTATATTACCAGATTGGGTATTTTTGACAATATCTAAAACCCAAGTTTGAGCACATTACCGTTATGATAAGCAACTGAGGATGGTCTTATATGATTGGTTCATTTTGGATTAGTGCCTTATTAAAGCAACCATAACTCATTCACCATCCTCTATTATAATTATTCATGTTAAACCAACTCTCTGTTAGCCATTTTCATTCTATTGATAAAATACTATTCAGATTATCAGATGAAACTTTTGGCTGTCCTTACTGTCAACATCTTTAAGAAGGTACCTAATAACTTAGAACATCATATTTTTAAATTGTTGGCTTCCTTCCTATTAGTAGCTTTATTGAGCTACCTGGCGTTTTTCTATAGTTTTAATTATGCTCAGGCCATTTTGGCACTGGCACCATCCTCAGTTTCTTATTTCCTCTTAATTTATGGTATGTTCCTGATTATCTATTGTTTTATTACCTTTACCCTTCAGGGAACTAAAGAGTTACAGAAATTCTACTCACATGATTGATGAAGTGAACTGCTGGATTTATGACTCCAAAAATTACTATACCGCCAGTTTAAAAAATAAACAACCCAAAAAATAATCATATTGCTTCCCTGTGGATGACAAGGACTATGGAAAAGACAATTGATAAAAGAGGAGTGATGCTCTGTTGTCAAACGTCATTTATCCCATTTAAAAATGAGGTAGACCACCCTTCTGCAAAGAACTAGCTTTAACCTAAAGCCGATGTTCTGAGCTCAAGAAAGAAGGCCACAAAATTATATCCTAACCACTTAATATGAAACTCACAGAACAAGCCCTTTTTTGGGGATCAGAATGAATCTGACAACTAATCTCCCTTAAAAAATCAAAGTGGCTCCCTCAAGACTTAAAAACTCATTTTTTTGGTTTCAAGAAAAAAATTAGTATCAAAGTTAGTCAGGTTAATACCCCCTCTTTTCACATTAGAAGAAAATTTAGACCACTTCTCTGGTTAAACTTATATTGATATACTTGCGAATAGAATTTGTGTTTGTACATTAGCTGATAAAGGTGCTCTAGTTAATTTATTATGTAGTCATATTGCAAGGAAATTGAAGATCACTCCCAACGCGGCCCACTTCCAAAAATACTGATATATTTCTTAGAAGGTACCATTGGCAAAGGAGCTTATAGTGCTATACTAAAGAGATTTAGCTCCTTTTAAGTCAGCTCTACCGCTATAGTATTGCTCAGTAGCAATTATCAATTTATAAATGGTACCAGTTTAATAAAATTTTATCTTAAGGCCTTGACTATTAATAAAACGTTTTTTAAGATTTTTGGTTAGTTGTTACCTTAACAATATTCCTGAGAAAAAAGATTTTTCTTACTAACTAGAATGAATTTATTAATGTAACTTACATCAATGAGGTAGTTCCCATCCACTATCAGCAGGTTGGTTGTCATAGTGGTCTCTTTTACAACATGTCTTAAAATCAGGGTATTCCCTTGTGAGAACCTACAAGTTTCTAGTTACAGCTTGGGAAACAGTGATTTATAGACACTGGACTGTATCTGGAACTGCCTTTTTGACTATTACAGGAAAGCTACTATTCATGGGAAAAGTCACAGATTGATCCCACGTTTCTCATGGGTTAATCACCCCCATTCATAATGAGATTTACATAATTCTGGCCAACTTAACCATTTGTAAAATCATTGTAGAGAAAGGACAGAAAATTGCTATGTAAATATAGTGCCCAAAGAAGAGGATAAGTCAGTTGAGGGCTTTGGAAGACTTTTGGAGTTTGGCCCGCATGAAGAAACTAAAATTTTATGTAAAATTATTTAGTAATATAAATTAGAGGGCTTATTGGAAGTACAAATATATCTATCTTTGGCTTCACCACAAAACTACGTCTAGGTATTTGACACCTTTTTGTTATGATTTAAGGTGCTAAAGGAATCAAACTTCACTTTGATACTTGTGATGCCAGCCCTTAAACTCATGCCCCAAAAGGAGTACTCAGGCCAGCAATAAATTTTATGAAAAGAGCTCAAGCACCTTTTGAAGCAAGAAATGATCATTTTATCTCATATTCCTTAGGCTAGTCCTTTACTTATTACCAAAAGAGGATTGGTCCACCCAGGAAGTGATTGATCACCGTTGTTTAGATATATCACTAAAACAATTTAACCATTTACCACGAAATGACTTTGTATCAATAAATAGGAGATGTCAAATGTGTACTTCTTTAATCCTATCACTGGTTATTGGCAGATTGCTGCCAAGTGAAGAACAGAATAAATGCGCAATTAATATGTCTTAAGAATCATATAAACTGACGCGTATGCCCCAGGGCCTTTTTAATAAAGCGGCGCCATCTTTAAAAGCTATAAATACCATACTAGATGATCTAAATCTAGGCTTCTTCCTGGCTTATCTCAAAATAGCAACACTTTTTGTGTACCTTTAATCAACACCTGTACCACTTAAAGGAAAAATAAAGGATATCTAGAGCTCTGTTGTAAGCATTGCAAGAAAGTGATATTTCTAGACTAAAAATGGATACCTGTGACACAACGTTAATACTCAAGGGATACGCCCCCTCCTCAAAAGCTTAAGACAGCTCAATGGATGAAAAAGATCTGAAAACAAACGGTATGTGGGTGTTTTTAGGTACAGAGGGTGTTAGAAAAGTGCCTGTAACTCGCTAATTCCTGAAGTGGTAAATAGTATTAGCAACCTACATCTTTAGGGATCTTACTACTAAACTTATCAAACCTTTGATACTGTGGAAGGTGCCACAACTATAGAACCAAGGTATAAAATATATAGCATTAAGAAATTCAGATAGACTAAAAATTTGTTAGCCTGATTAAACTCCAGGGGGAGTTTAATATTAACAGATAGTCTTGGTATGGACCATGCAAACTCTAAAAATTTTGCAATCCAGAATTCATCTATGGTGGAATTATATCTGCTTTCATTTTGAGAGTATAAAATGACCTAGTTTTTAAAATACCTTATTGAGGAGGCCCAAGGCTAGATCAACCCAGCAAGTCTCAGTTAAACTTTAGTAGTATTTTTACTAGATAGAAATAAAACCAACAAGGAAGTTGGCCTGACAACGAAGCTTAAGGGAGAATGGTGGGGATGGGTCATGGTCATTTTTCCGTGACACTAAGAAATTATAACTTAATGAAAATAGACTACCATCAGTGGTAATGATATACCTAGATTTTCCAAAACAGGCTTGATACTGGAGGCGATACTACCTAATTTGAATATGTTGTATATTGAATACTTCTGGAAGCCACGTTTCATTGCACAAATTAACCCTTCTTTAATAACTTAACTTGTATTATTTATAGATATTGATGAAACACTAAGAAACCTCATCATGAGACCCTTTGACACCAACTCATTCATGCTTGGCTCTTACCCATCATTAGTCCAGGTATGTTTAAGGTCAGGAAGGGCAGGATATTTTGATACTCAAATATATAGTTATCTCCTTCTTATTCCTACGGTTTATGTTAGTGATGATGTCATGAGACAGGGTAGTAGGATACTATTTTCAGATCATTTAAGATTTTTCTCAGTTATCTGAACCCTTATTTCATCTACTTAGGCATGGATTCTCTTTTTAATGGTCTGCAAATTGCAAGGACGTCTGAAATAAATTACAAGCAACATTAACCCAAGCGAATGTATCATGCTGACAAAAGTTAGATTGTCCACTTATCAACTAATATAGTGCATTCTTAACTGAATTTTGAGAAGTACTATTATTATGCGACGAACATAGGGAATATCACCCAGTATCTATTTGCAGCTACACACTCACTAAGCAGAAGAGTTATACTTAACAGAGCGTAATTGTTTATCCATCATTTTTCCTGTAGATTATTCCATGTTATGCTTCGTGGGATCAAATTCAAAGTTGTCACTGATCACGCTTTATTGCAGAGGATTTACAATCTTAAGGTGTCTTAAGGACGTTTAGTTATATAAGCACTGAAATTTAAGGTTTACAATATATGAAGTAGTATACTAATCTGGTTTTCTCATCAAAATACCAATGAAATCACTAGGTTACCAACTTTTTCTGCTTTGTCCCCTTATAAGGACCAACTGTTTGAGAAACAAAGGATCGCAAATACAAAGATAAGCAGCTTACCATTAGGTCTACTAAAATTATGATTATTAATGAAAATAGAAATCAGGAACAATACATTATACAAGATAAGAAGTGATAGTCAAAAACGCTTCTACCCAGTCCCATCTAAATATATATTAACTGTTATGCAAGCTCATCAGATTTTTGGACACGGTGGACTTAACAAGATTATGAAGCAATTTAAACAAAGCCACCACTAGGATTCTATAATGTTTATTATTTGGGACATTAAATGAAGTTGTCAGACATCTTCCCTACTGGCTACATGATAAGAATGTTGTGGGACAAATTCAGCTGAGAAAGGGAAATGTCAGACATTAACTAATCCATGATAATGATAACGAATTTAATAATCTTGAGTAAATTGTCTAAAAGGCCCTGGCAGATTCTCTGTGTTACCCCAATTTGTGGGGTTACACTAGTTCGATT